>CAJFCP010024736.1:19544-34676 GCA_904066005.1 Synergus itoensis | reverse complement strand
TCATTAAATTTCAGGAATAACATCTCTCTTATCTCATCTCTTATCTTTTGTCGCGTTAATTGAATTTGTTGACCAAGAAAGTCCTAATTCAATTCAATAATAATTGGTTGGCCAAGAAAGCCCTGATTATTAATATTTCTCTCTTTTAATCGGTTGGCCAAGAAAGCCCTGATTATTAATATTTGCTGTTTGATGCACCTTTCTCTTTTTTTTTAATCGGTTGGCCAAGAAAGCCCTGGTTAAATTAAATTCTATAGTTGGTTGGCCAAGAAAGCCCTAACTATTTCTTATCGTTGGATAATTTTGATTTTGTTTATTTGATCCAAGAAAGATCTGGCGCCCAGGCAAAAATAAAGTTTATCTTATCTTGCAAATCCTGAAATTTAGTGCCGAAGGTATATTATTATTCTTTCCCAAGAAAATAGTAATATCACACCCTATTATTTCAACTGTTTCGCCATTAGCTACCACTAATTTATTCGATACGGGCTCTGATACCTTAATATACCTGATTATTTAATCTTGTGTATCATTTCCCTACCTACATAGGAGTGCGTTGCTCCTGTATCCACTAGCAGTTTAAATAATTCGGTTTCGTATTTTATTACCATGTGTAATCTAGTTTACTTTTCCTGGATTTTATCCGAACTTAACTTTTCGGGCGGTCTGACTTCGGCGCTAATACTCTCCGAGGCCCGCCCCTCTAGTTTCCCGAACTCTGGTTTCTGAACCAGAAGTCTTTTTTAAAATGTCCCTTCTTATCGCAAATGAAACACCTTAGATTGTTTCTTGTCTCTCTATAATTCTTATAATTGTTTTCTGTCCTTTTTCGATTTTCCTATAATTTTCCCTAATCTGATGATTTTCAGGGGATTCTATTATTGAGGAATTACCCTCAACGCTTACCTCATTTGTACGCCTTGCGTCCACACTTGGCAATTCAATTGCTTTTATCTCTCGTTCTTTACTTCCTTTATTTTCAATTTTCCTTATTTTAACGCTTTGAATTGGGTTCGAGTTGAATCGTCCTTCCGGGTTCTCCGCAATCTGTTGCCTAAAATTTTAGTTGTTGTAGCGTCTTGAATTCCTATTTTGCATAAAGGTTTCTTGTCTTCCATCCGAATATTTATCCGTCGGTTTCTGTTCCGTTGCACTTATAACTTGACCTCTTATTTTATTTTTAAAGAGTTAGGCCACTCAAGAATTTTCGAAAAATCGATTTTTTTTTTGTTTTAAATTGTCCCTTAAGACCTCAAAAATGATGTGCCAAAAGATTATAGTCGGGAAAAATTTCTAAGTACACGGTTTTTGAATTTTGGTACAAGGCCCCCTGGTCTTTTTATTGATACTTTTGTGAAATTTAATTTTTTTCACCATTGAATCGCCATGAGTATTAAAAAATTATTCATGATTTTCTGCTACTCAAAACTTCAAACGCGTTTATCTCAAAACTGTATTTTTTTAGTTGGCTGGAAACATAACTCAGACAATTTTCAACCGATTTACTTGAAATTTTGAATATATCTTGAAAAATATACTGCTTATAGAAGTACGTAGGATTTTTTTTTTAAATTGCATAGTTCATTTGTTATTAACAATTATCTGATGATTTTTCAAGCAAATTTTTCACTTTTCACTTTGGAAGTGCGCCATTTGGCCAAAAATTAAAATATCGAAAAAAACCTACGTACTTCCCTAGCAGTTAGTGTATTAAAATAAAAAAAAAATTGGCTAATTGAAATTCAAAAATTACAGGAGCTGTTTGTCCGGACGTGAGCCTTGAAAAAACGAAGACGTCATCGGAAAAATGCTGCACAGCCGCCATTTTGAAATGAATCGCTTCAAAAAAAATTTTGTATACAGTTGTTTATATATATAATAAATATCATTAATTGGAATCTCCATTTATTTTGTAGTATTTCTAGAAAAAAAAATCCTAATAAAGCCTATTTTTTCGGCCTCTAGAGTGGCCTAACCTTTTAAGGACCTCTGTCTCCCACTCTTTACCTAGATCAAGCAATTCTTAGAATGTTTTAAAATCATTTCTCCTGAAATACAGTTTATATTCTATGCGCAGGTTTTCATATGTTCTGCGCAATTCCCATTCTAAACTTCTCCTCGGGTACAACTTGCTGAACAACTTTCTGAATTCTGTTAAGTATGACACAATGTCTTGACCTTGTTTGTGATTACAGAATTTTATTTTTTGGTTGGTTTCCTCCAAAAATTTCTCGTCCAGATACGTGTTTCTGAAATCCACCATAAAATCAGATAGTGTACGCGACGACCTTTTATTTATGAGGAACAAATCCTTGGCTTCATCCCTTAGTATCGCATCCATATTTTCTAACATGTCTCGATTGTTAATTCTATATCCCCCTCGGTTTTGCTGTCGCCACCAAATTCGAATTGGATGCCTTGTCTATTATCATTTTCTCGGCGCAAATTGCATTCATTTTCGCTCTGCCTATTTCGCAATTCATCCTTCGTTAGAGGTCGATCCCTATCCAATGATTCGAAATGCCTATCTAATAGCTATATAATTTTTAATAATTCTGACTTTTGTTCGGTAGTTGGTTTATTCCTATTATCCAACACCGCGTGAATCATTTCATTACATTGAGTATTAGTTTCGCGAAAAAAATCTAAACTTGTTGTTCTGTCATGGAGTCTTCTATCATGCTCCAGATTCGTCTGTCTAAGAGTAGCTGTCGTCGTTTGAGGTACTGTGTCTGTCTCTGTTATTCTAGTTGGGTCAGGTAGGCCAGTATGGTCCCACTCAAGAGTCTGTCTTAGTAAATTTCTAGATTCGCTTATTCCCGGATGCTCACTATTTCTTAGCGTTCCTACTCTATTTAATCTCGGTTTATTACCTAATTCGGTTTCTTTCCGCATTAAGAATCCTCTACCGCGGCAAAATGATCGCGGTGATCTATTTAGTAAGTTCCTGGTGTTTAAAGGGGTTGTTTCTCTTTCATACGCCCCCTGTGGTTCATCCGAACTAGCACCTGTCAATCTGTCCGTATGGCTCAAGACAGATTCCGCCATTTTGGAACGAGTCCCCCTTCCCGACCTGAGTTCTATTGCTTACTATATTGTTTACCCGTTAGACGAATTCGATTTCACGTTAGACGAATTTGTGCGATTTAATTCGTCACCCTGTATAAGAAATTTCTTGAATTTTATTTCGAATTAAATTCGAGGCTCTAAGACTCGAAAATTTGTTTATTTTCGCCGAGCGATCAATATTTTTCGAGATAACGCTTGGACTCAGGGGTGACCCATACGCTCGAATGCAACGAACACACACTCAACCGTTCAATTATTTGTCGGTGTACCACTAAATTGGCTAATTATTCGCGTCTTTATTCTTTCTTGAAATTACTAATCTTTAAGATACTTTAGTTTTATTTTTATTTCCTTTAATTTCCTATTCTCAGATTTTTCAAAAGCGATTTGCGCTTTTCTCGCATGAACTTTTAATCTTGCGTCTTTCCGCTTCGGTTTCCTATCTTATTTCATTTCTAATCTTTTCGCACTTTCATTTCCTGAAAACGACAAAAAACATGCGCGAAAAATACACCCGAAATGTTACTCGGACAGAACAGTTTAATTTGAAATATTATATCGAGATCTTAACCTGAAAAAAGGAAAACATTTTTACATGCAGTACGTCTCAAATAACGCACGCAGGACTTTGTCACGTCTTGCTCAATTTTCCGCTCTGGCAGAACGAAGTCAAGTCGGTTCTCTCTTTTTTTATTCTCTTAATTCCCCCACGGCTTTGGATTAGGAAAATTGGTGGATTTTTGTTGTTGGGCGCCAGGTATAATCGGTGGGATTATCCAAGGAGTGAAGGAAAAGGAAAGCCGTGTGAGGGTTAAATAAGAACCACAGACCTCTCATTTAACATTATATTTAAGACTTACATAACTAAGCTTGCTTATCGGCGAACAAATCAAATGATGCGCAGAACCAGCGCGACAAACTCCGTCGATCCACACTACAAGTTGGCGACAACCACACAATGGAAACAATGTTCGGTAATTGGTTAAACACTCGGACTGACTAATAATTGGGTTAAACCGGCTAAGCTCAGGAAAACGAGAGCACGACCACTCAGCTGGCTCGTGAACCGGAATCTGCATCGTCGAGCGATCAGCCGCTCGCTCTCTGGCCCGATCGGTCAAGTCCGACGACCGTCGGGTCCACCGGCCGAACAGTGTCGACCCAAGATGTGGGAGCTGAGGGGGCCATGACGTAACAGCCATGTTACAGATTCCATTGGAATTTAAAAAAAAAACTTAAAAATGTATTATTTAAACATTTTTCAGTTGATGAACATACACTCGAACTCCATAGATACGAGTGTTACGACTCCAAAGGTGCAAGCGGTAGCCACTATCTCCTCCTTTAAATACTATCCTAAATAAGGTTAAAGTTAGCATGTCAAATTTATTACACTTTTGCTAATTGCTTGTATCTTTCGAGTTCCAGATCTCCCAGCTCCTCGTGTCTTTGGAGATCGAGTGTATTATACATTATTCTAATAAATTGACCGGATAATGTTTACAAATATATAATTGTATGTTTATATATGTATGTATGAATGTAAACCTAAAGCTTCTTTTAGGTATTTTCAACAAATGAGTTAATTTTTTAGGTTGCCAGTTAATTCCATCGAAAATTAACAAAAGTTGTGGGAACAAAGTGCGACTGAAGGATACTTCTCTTACTTAAGTTTGATTTGAAAACTGGCAGAAAGAGATCAACTGTATTTAAATGAGTCAGTGGACCTATTTAGTTTAAGTTGAGAAAATCGAAGAGGAACGAGGTAAGGAATGACGTTATGGGTTCCTTGTAACTAAAATAACGCATTAATGTATAATTAAAAATAGATTATCCCTTTCTAAAACGACATGCAGTTCGCCGAACTTCGCAATTAAACTTAAAGTTAACTTTATAATCAGTTCGTTAAAATTATTAGTCAATTTATTCAGCGCACAGATTTAATTTATCATTTTAGTGCCTAAAAACGAAATCTCATACGCGTGATTTGAACGCCCACTTGCTTTTGTCTTGAAAAATCAAATAAACCAAGACAGTAGGTACAATTCAATTAAAAATTATTTTGACAGTTTTACATTTTTTGAATTGAAAAAATATCTATCACATCCTATTAGTTACAGTCTGTTCAACAAGAGCGTGTTCGCAATATTTCGGAAACTAATGCATATTTTTGAACGTTTTTTTTTTTTAAATTAAAGTACGTTCAAAACACTAATGCGCAACCACCTAATAAATGGTCCAGTCCCCATCGTTGTTTAGAATGGCCTGGCACCTTCTTGGCATGCTTTCCACCAAGTTTTCTGCGTAGTTCGATGGTAACTCTTGCCATAGCTTCCGGATTTTTTGCGACAGCTGTTTCAGGGTGAACACACGTTTTCCCGCAAGCTTCCTCTTCAAAACACTCCAGACGTTTTCGATGGGATTTGCATCTGGGGACTGTGATGGCCAGTCCAAGGGCGTGATCCCATTTTCCTCTTTCCAAGCGCTGCAGAGACGGCTTCGATGTTTCGGGTCGTTATCCTCTTGCAAGATCCAATCGGTGTTATCGGCTCCAAACATCTTTTTAGCAGACCTTAGAAGACCACGTTGGTATATCTGCAACATTTTCTGAGCGTTGAGGTTCTCGGTGAAGAGCTCCAAACATCCAAAACCACGCTCAGAGAAGCATCCCCAAACATAGACCTTTACTGGATGTTTAATGGTCCGCTGGAGAAATCTACTGCCAGCCGTAGACCAGGCATACTTTACGGGAACCCATGCCCAGAACGACGCTTCATCAGAAAAAATGACGTTCGACCAATCCCGGTCGAGATTTTCAGCAGCCCATGCCTTTCGTTTTTCGATGTGGGTTTCTGAAAGTAGAGGTTTTTGCCTCGTGGTACGCCACTGGATCTTTGATTCGGCCAATCGCTGTCGTATGGTGTTGATACTAACACATACTCCCCTCTTGGCTAGTATAGCCTTGGCTTCTCGCAATCGTAGAGTGGGAGTACGCTTAAAGAGCTGCACGATCGCTTTGTCCTCCTTGCTGGTTGTTGCGCGCCTTTTTCCTCTTTCAGGAAGATCGTCGACGGTTCTGTCGGCTTTGTATCGCTCAACCCACTTCACAACGAATGCCTTCGACTTCCTCAAGTATCTAGCAGCCGCTGTGACGGACATTTTTGGTCCTCTTGGATGAAGACACAAGAAGACGGCTTCGAATCTTTTAGCGTACGCGGAACTCATTTTTATTCACGTGCGTTCTCTCGGATGGTTCGAGGGATACTGAAGTGGTATCATAGGTGCGCATTAGTCCTTTGAACGAACCTTAATTTAAAAAAAAAAAACGTTCAAAAATCTCCATTAGTTTCCGAAATATCGCGAACACGCTCTTGTTGAACAGACTGTACATGTTAAAGAATGAGATAACCGTAATTGGTTTTTCTATGCCTGTGACAGTAGTCTCGGCCTCCAGGGACCTTTTAGCCTCTGAGTATTGCCTCAAAGACTGACACCCAACTAAATTTTCTAAAAAAAAAAAGATTGCTTTTAGGGCGTCAGGTATCTTGCCCCTACCGAAAATCTAGACGATGCTAGACTCATTCTAGACACATTTTTGTCTAGCCAGAGTCTAGCAGTATTTTATGACGGTCAGTTTGTCTAGGGTTCGTCTAGAACTCATCTAGCAGAGACTGGTGTTGATTTACCTGAAGTCAGGTACCATGTTTGTGACCAAAAGATTTATTATTCTCTATTGCATGCCTCGTGACTTCGACAATGCTCATTAGATTTTAGACTACTTGAGAACTTTATCCCTACTGCCCTTTTTCCTTTTAGGTAGCCAAAAGACCTGCAAACCGCAGCCCCTGAATTTCAACAGCGGGGTTCCTTTTGTCCGTATTGAGGATTAAAATCTGGAATTATTATTTTTTTAAATTTTGCACCTAACAATTTATAAATATTTTATTTAAAAACTGCGAATTTTGACAATTGCAACAATACGTTATTTGCAAAAAAAAAAGTTAAGAAACACTGTAATTGTTCAATTTTATACATGCTCAATTGCTCATACAGAAAATTTCAGGCTTTTTGCGAAGAATAATTAAAAATACAAAAAATATAAAAAAAAAACTGTTAAAGATGAACCTAGCGGTAAACTATCTAATTAGAGACCTTCAATATCTGTCAATTTCGAAATTGTAATTCTGATTGCAAAATGTAAATAGGTTATATACTATATATTCACATATTTTTAATTATTTAAACAAATTCAGTTTGTTTAAATAATTATTTTTTAATAATTTGATTTTTTTTTTCACTAAAAATTATTACTGTTGGTATTTATTTATATCAACATTCTTTTATTTGTATTTATCAACGTATTTATCAACATTCTTTAATTAATTTTCATTTATTTAAACAAATTCAATTTGTTTAAATAATTTTTGCTTGATAATTCATTTTTTCTACGAAAAATTATTACTGTTGGAACATTTATCAACAATCGTTACTTAATTTTTATTTATTTAAACGAATTGAAGTTGTTTAACTAATTTTTTTTAATTCGTTTTTTTTCTGGTTAAACATTACTACTATTGCTCTAGTGGAATGTTGATCAACATAGGTTAATTCATTTTCAATTATTTAAACAAATTCCATTTGTTTAAATACTTTTTCTTGAAAATTCGTTTTTTGATGAAAATTACCATAATACTATTGCTCTGGTGGAATATTTATCAACATTAATTAATGAATTTTTAATGATTGAAAATAATTGCATTGGTTTATTTTTTTCAAAAAATGTTTGGAAATTTTCCCTACAACTACTAGTTAATGCTAATCTGTTACCATTATAAAGTTGAAGATGGTAAAGCCCATGTTTTTAAACTGTAGCTATAATAAAATGCCAGATGTTACAGCTGTAGACAGAAACTAAGAATTTTGGTTTTAACACATAAAATTGAATATGAAAATATTGTAATATATTTGCTCAGAATTTGATTAAAATAATATTTTGAAAAAATAAAATTAGAGCTAATTTATTTGCAAAGTGTTAAAAATAGCTTACTGAATTTGTCAGGAATATATATTTTAAAATAAAAATAAATATTAATGAAATATTATTAATTATATTATTATTTATAATAATAATATTATTACTGTTAATAATATTTAATATTTATTTTCGGTAATTTGCATTATTTAAAAAATGTATTATTTTTTAAATAATGCAAATTACAGAAAATCGATGAAAGTAACATTGGGCCTGTAATATTACCGTTTATATTACCGTTACCATTGTAATATTACTTCTTTAAAACTTTATACGTAAAATTGAAAAGTCATATTTTGAAGAAAAAATAATGAAGACACGCTTACAAGAATTGGGCTTGTATATATCGAAGGTAATTTCCAAATCTGATGGGTAAAATTTTTTTTCTGAAGAAAATTGATAATTTTTCCATGAATATTGGCAAATTTTGCGAAAAGTTAGGAAATTCATGAAGAAATTAAAAGACTGATTAAATATTCGATAATGTATAGATGTTTGAAAAAATTTTGGAGCGTATTTGAGAAATGATAGTCCTAAGGACCTAAGAGAAACCTTCAACACTTTCAGGCCAGGTATACCTGGGTTGTCCTGGGGGCGGTATACCTATATATTCGTTTAAGTGTTTAGTACATTAGACATTTCCATTCTCATTCCTACAATCCTCTGTAGGTAAAAGGAAAATCGTCCGATTGCTGCCCCGGAGACCCGCGTTCGATTCCTGCCAACTTCGTTTTCTTCTAACCCGATTTTTCTGTTTCAGCTTATAATAATAATTCTAGTTTTCGGAATATATATATGTAATTTTTAATGTTATCAATTCTAATTTAAATAAATATAAATTTATGTTTAAAACGTAATAATGTTTATATTCGGCTTTGAGTTTAATAAAATGTGTATAGGTATGTAGACTTGTGTGAAAAAGCTAAGCCCTTCAAAGCTTGCAATACGTATATGTTTGGGAAAATTCAAAACAATTGGGAAGATTAAAAGCAATTTATATGAATTTTTTTTTTGCATATGCATTATTTTTAGACTAGACAAAAGTAACTCTAGATGAACAGTATAAGACTCGATCTTTTATTAGATGCGCACTAGACTCATTCTAGATGCCCAGTAGACGCGTTTTTGTATTTACTAGATGCGCACTAGACTCATTCTAGATGCGCTCTGGACGCAGGTATAGACAGGTATAGACATCGATAGGGTCGGCTTAGGAACAATTTATGACTTTACTGCTTTACTGCTACCCTTATAAAAATGGGACTGAACCTTTTTTCGTCTAGAATGAGTCTAGCATGAGTCTAGAATTGGGTCAATTCTAGACAATCGTGCTATACAATCCTTGTCTAGAACTCGTCTAGATTTTCGGTAGGGGCGATACCGCTCAAAATTTTACTCCAAGATATCCTGGAATCGAAAGAATTTTATCCGGTCAGCTTACTGGTGCGGGATTTTGTGGGAGCGTGAAACGAATCAAACCAAATCTTAAGTACAAATGAAATCAGATTTATTATAAAACATGATGAAATAAAAATATTTACGTGATGTGATTTGATGGATGAGATGAGAAAAAAAATAAATCAGAGAAATAGTAAAAAACAAGAATCGCAATTAAATCAGTTCCAATAACATAAATCACTATGCGTGAAAAACAGCAAATTTATATAATATTACATCATTATGACATTGGTTACTTTATGTTACAGTTACGTAATCACTAAGCGTTACGATATCTTTGATATCACCTACGAATAGACTTCAAGAGTCAAAAATTCATAGCAAAACTATTGAATTATTAATAAAGTTCGAAAACGTACTCTAAATAATTAATTATATAACCTTAAGATCCACTAAATTGCAATTAATAACGAGTAAACGCAAAAAGTACAAAATGGAGAAAATCCATGACATGGATGTTGGCCCAAGAAAAATTAGATAAGAAATTCTCAAAGGCTCAGAAATATAATTTATTATGTTTAAATAGGATTAACCTAGGCACTCAAAAATTTAATATCGAATTAGATATTCGCGTAACAAAAATAAATGCTCGAAGAAAAACGGCGCTATGCCATATATGGGCGTTGGTCGAACGTTATATAATCAGACAAAATTTAATTCTCTAAACTCTAAAGACACACTTAATTTGGGAGAAATACAGATTGCCGACGCCTACCTTGCTTCCGAAGACTTAAGTTTTACTTCTTTTGTTGGAAAAACTCAAGTGCAGTTCGCCACTTATTATTTCTCACCACAAAATTTCTCTTAACTCGAAAAGAACTTTAGTTCACGAGAACAGCCAGCACGGAACTGAATATTCTGATGTTCTCCATCTGAGCGCGAAGTCGTAGTCTTACCTAATATTGTAAGTCCGGGAGCTGCTGCTCCCTGGCGGCTGAAAATATAATTAGTGCCAGCCAGCATGGCTGCCTCCACATTTTTGACAGCTAACGTGCTGTTTACATACCAAATGCAAATAGTGCAAGCTTTGCACATTAACTGCTCCAATATGCAATAACGTGTTTTTGGAAAATTTATAAATACGTATTGAACTGTCGCATCTCAGACGGTAGGTAACTTAAGAGATTTCAAATAAATAGATTGATAAAATTAGATAATTTGATCTTCGGAAGTAAGGTAAGCTGCAAATAACTATAAACAATGCTTATTCTATAATCTTAACCTATTTTAATCTATCAATCTCACTCAATTTTCTTACATTCATCCCTTCATTCACACACTTACAGCTAATGGAGCTTCTACTGGTTGTTCTCTTTTAATTTCCCGGAAAAAATCAATCTGGGAAGAAGATCAATAATGTGGTGAAAATCCACCACGTTATATGCCTCATTTCGAACTAAACAAGCAGCTCTGTCTTATAACCCTATTGGTAAGGAAGCTATTAGTAATACAGAATCTTAATCTTCATACCTGTACTCTTCAGCTTACCTAACAAGATCCTCTCTCTACAGTATTAAATGTCTTCTTGAAGTCTACAAAATTTATTTAAAGTCTGGGTGACCCTGCTCGAATGTGATCCATATTGCGGCGGCAAGTGGCTACCCCTATAAGATAAATTTACCCTAAGTATCAACTAAAAAAAAATTTTTTGCAAAAGTTATAAACAAATTTTAAAAAATCAAATTTACTCGAAAACGGCTCTACCGATCATGATTGTTAAAATATACGTTATAGAGGGTACTAAGTGGGTTTCGAAAAATATTCAAAAACCAATTCTGTTGATAATTAGGGGATAAATAAAAAAAATTTTTAAATATTTTTTTTCTTTTAAAGAAGTACTTCTAGAACACCAACCATTTTTTTCCCTATATCATGCTCACATTCAAGGCATCAAAATATATTTTTGCGGAAATGATCTGCGCATTACTTCATAGTATAAATAAATAAAAACTACTTGGTGGCTCCTCACATGTATGTAATTC
Source organism: Synergus itoensis (assembly GCA_904066005.1). Lineage (NCBI taxonomy): Eukaryota > Metazoa > Arthropoda > Insecta > Hymenoptera > Cynipidae > Synergus > Synergus itoensis. Next base: position 23,135 of record CAJFCP010024736.1, on the reverse strand, counting down.
CATGGGAATGGGGAATGAACTGAATTTTTAGCTTATGACGCAATAAGTTATAAGCAATGGAGTAATAAAAACCAGATGCAACAGCATTATTCGATTAAAAACACATTTTATCGTAAATTCTCCAGTCACAGTGTCAATTAATTATAAGCAGGTAGAAACCCTGCAAGAAACGTAAAATTCAAAAGTATTGTTTCGCATTCACGATCTGCTTCCATGAATTCTGTTTTGTGTCAGTTTCGCATTGGAGGTTGACTGAAAACGTTTAAATACGATACTTCGTATACAATATAGAATTCTTGAATGCGTTTGAATACGAAAGATAAAAATTTTTGTACGTAATACTTTTTAATGCGAGACTTCACATTCGTTTCAATGCTTTCGAATGCGACCGAATAGGAGAAAAGTTCTGCGCGAAATGAAAACTTTTTAAATCGAAAGTTCGCATTGCTTTGAATACTTTTGAAAGCGAAAGAATAAGACGCATTTTTTTGAGCGAGGTTAAAACTTTTCAATACGAAACTTCGCATATGTTTAAATACTTTTGAATGCGATAGAATGAGACGAATTTTTTGAGCGAGTGAAAACTTTTTAATGCGAGAGTTCGCATTGGTTTAAATACTTTTAAATACGACTGAATGATAGAAATTTTTCGGTTGAGTGAAAACTTTTTAATGCGAAAGTTCGCATCAGTTTTGATGATTTTAAATGCGATTGAATGAGAAGAATTTTGTGCGCGAATTGAAAACTTTTTAATGCGAAATTTCGCATTGGTTTAAATTTTCCATTTTCGCATTTAAAAATTTTTTTTTATTAACATTCATATATTTATTTTACATTCTTGTAAAATGTTATACAATAAACAGAAAACTGTTGATTTTTATTGTAATTTCTTAGTATTTAGATTTTCACTTTTATATGTTGTAAAATTCTTAATTTTGTGCACTATAGATTTTCAATTATTATACATATTATCTTTGTTTTTTAATTTTGGTGGTTTAATTTAAATATTTTGGTTATTATATTAAATGTGAAGACAGCATAACACTTAAAAATTAAGCTCCATTAAAATATACGTAAATAATGAGACGCATAAAGTTTTGAAATATTTAATTTTGTTTTTTTATTTGAATTTTTTTCATATTTTTGAATTTGGGCAGCACATACCAGATTTACATCAGAACTCCCATTTCATATATTTTGTAAACACGACTTATTACGAATACAAAGGAAAAATACACCAGCCGTGTAATAAATGGATAATTAAATGTTTTTTTCAAATATATATTATACGGAGATGTACAAACGATTACAAATTAATGAAAGCGAATAAAATAAGGCTTTACAAAATTGTAGTCCAATTTGAAATGAAGCATTCCGATCCACTAATTGTAAGAACAGTCTGTTATGCAACAGTACAAATACTACATAGTAGAATTAGCCATACATTTCCCACCGACTTCAAATATTGTAGATAAATATTCCGGGATGTTTTTACAAACATGTCGGACTCAGAGAGTTCTTCTTGTACTTTATCAGAAATAATAGCACCAGATTCAAATAAATCGTCAACTTGAAATTGCTGGTTGATGTCATCATCTACACTTGTAACGGTATGGCATGCCGTTGCCCATATATGCCTGCGCATAGGCAACCCACGTTGCACTTATCGATACGGTACAGCACGACCATCGAATGCCTGAGCGTAGGCCACCCAACCTACACTTACCGGCAAACTACAGCGATCGGAATATCGATCCAATAATAGATCCGCCAAAATTATGCTAGGCTCGCAGGACGCTTCATCTCACAAACGAGCTGATCTCTGAAGGGGCTAAAAGACGGACGATCGATCTCAGCCGGTACTCGTTAAAAGAGTCACAAAGAGCGTAAAGCAGAATTCCGTCCTGCACTCCCAGTGAACTCTCTTTTGCTGGCTAGTATTAGCCAGGCTCTTCGGGGCAACCACTTCGAGATCATCGAGATTATCGGCATCCAACTATTCATCCCCATCTTGGGTTTAAGCCAGCTCCAGGACAGGCCAATTAACGCTCGAGAGACTACCACGAGTGACGCAGCGCAACCTGCCGGACCAGCCAGCATTCTCCGCCGAAGTGAACCGTAACCTGAGTTATCGCAACACACTCAGGTAGTATACTTAAAGGAAACTTCGTACGCTCCTCCAGGCTGGGGTTCTCCTCTCTTAATATACATCTTTGACTCGTCCGCCATTTTACTACTGTAACGCGTTGTAATAGACAAGTTGTCGTGCACGCTCCACCAGGCTGCGGGGACTTGACAAAGCTTTCGATTCGCGGTTAGGTTAAATCTTCGTGCACGCTCTACCAGGCTGCGGAGATTTAACAGGTTAGGCCGACGTCATCACGCACGCTCTACCAGGCTGTGGTGACTAGGCAGGGTTGAGCAGATCGTACACGCGTGTTAGGCCGAAGTCGTTACGTACGCTCTACCAGGCTGTGCCGACTTAGCAGGGTTGAGAAACGGTCCTTACGACGCCGCGTAAAAAGGGATAAAGTTTCCGGTAAAGTTCTCCGCGTGGGTAAACTTACCAAACCATGTTAAAACTTGGGATTTTTGCGCAGCCCCGTAACTTACCGGTTAACTTCTCGCCAAACGTAATTTAACCGATACTCAACGAGTACATAGATCTACACGCGAATCATAACTGCGATTGAACAACGTAAGACGTGATCCGACACTTAGGAATCGTGCGTTAAAGTTTATGCAGACGACTTATAATATTTTCGTTAAACTTGCGGTACTCTCTCGTGTAACGGGAGCTAACTTGTAATATTCTGAGCAGTTAGGTTTTCTGTAATGAATAAAGGCTTTATAGCCACACTTTCTTATGTACGCTCAGATAGGGTCACGAGAGAGCTTTTCTTTATTAGTTTCGCGTAGCAAGTTATTCTTTGCGGCATTTGCGATTTAAAGTTCTGCTAAACTTCTATCATTGAGACATCTTTTATTTTTGTAAGTTACTCATTTCACCTCTCGGCTGGCGATGAACCAATTTATATTATACAGGGTGAGTTTTTTATCATGAGACATCGAAATATCTCAAAAAATACGCATCCTGCGTAAAAATGTATTGAATAAAAACTTTTTTTTTTGAGGGGGAAAATCAAATATGCAAAAATTTACCCCACGCCACCCCCCCAGGAGGCTGGGGCGGGGGTAACTTTATAATTTTAAATGGCAATCTGAATTTTTTATAACGGATTCAGATTTTCCGTCAAAAAATACGTATGTTTTATTCGAAACATTTTTTTCTATTCGCAAAAGATGGCGCTGCAATTGCGAAAAATGTAATTGTTGATTATTTCGAGGACCTCGATGAGTCCCCTCGTCTCTCACACTTCGGGGTGCTTTTTTATTGTAAGTCCCCTCGCCCCTCACGAATCGGGGTGCTTAATTATCGTGAGTCCCCTCGCCTCTCACTATCGGGGTGCTTTCTTGTTGTGAGTCCCCTCGCCTCTTACCATTCGCTGTGCTTGATTTCGTTTTACATTTTACAAGTGCTCAGAATGGTGTCCTCCCACTTCGATGCACTTGTTAATCCGAACTTTTAAA
>CAJFCP010024735.1:0-14010 GCA_904066005.1 Synergus itoensis | reverse complement strand
TCAAAAAAATGCCTAGTTAAGTTAAGGGGGGAAGGTCCCGAAACGAGGTCGATTTTCAAAAATTTTTTTGGGTTGAAAAAATGTTTTTTTTTTTTAAATTTTTTATTGATATTTAGGTACATCCTTAGTATACTATATGATTTTTTTTAACTTTGGAAATGGCGGCGCTGCACTACGTCAAACTCGAGTGTTTTTGGAATTTGCTTGCAGGATAGCGGCTTTATATTTTATCCGTAACAAAAAATCAAAAGTGGTTTTATTAATAACATTATTTTTAATACTCCAAACCTATAAAACCAAAAAAAATCATTTTTACAAAAATAAGAAAGATTTTTAAAAATTGAACGTTTTTTGTTAATTAATTTGTTTAAATAAATTCTGTAATTTGCATTAAAAAATCCCAACCATAGGTTTGGACTTTGGAGCATAGCTAGATGTTTCAAGAAGATCTTCACAAAATTTCAAAGCAATAGAACAATTATTTTTTGAGTTATCGTGCAAGCAGTGTGAAAAAATAGCGTTTCGAGAAAAACGCATTTAAAGTTTTCGGAGCAGATAAATCTTAATTTTTTCGATTTACCGATTAATCAGCCATTCCAGGGGCGTACATTAATCCTTCTGTCTCTTCGTACCACTCATCTTCAGCTGTTCTTTTCTGTTTCTGAAGTGTACGAGCTTCTTTTGAGGCCAAAGATGCTTCCTTATTCTGCTTCTTCATTCGACGCACTCTGGGAAAAAGGTAAAAGTTTTGTCCTAAAATCATGCGGCTCTCGATAGACGCAACCTATGGAGATGGGCCTTTTTGGAAATGAAAGATGGAGGGATTTAGAATATGGGAAAAAATAATACCAAAAGGTCAAGGTCATCGTTTGACCTTCAAAACCTCGGGTCAAATCTTTAATTTTTTTTTTGTATTTTTCATTCTTTTAAATGGATTTAAATGATGTATGCAGCAAATTATTAATACATTTCGAAAGGTTTCCACAAGAACTTTCCAAATCCGTGATCAAAAAAATTCCAGCGTTTTTTTATCCCACGAAAATTACGACTGAAATAAACACTACGATTTTTTGGAAATAATTAGAAAAAATTCACTCAGATTCAGTAGGATAATGCATGTACTGTATATAATGTAATATATATCGTATGATATGCATCATATATCATCTTATATATACATATATTTTTAAAAAATTTTTTATCATCTTACATACATATATTTTTTTTATTTTCTTTTTTTTCAACAATATACATCATTCAATAGTTTAAACGTCTATTAACGTATTATATAATATCATATATCTTGCCATATATTTGATGGTAACAATTTTAAAATATGTTGGTCTTTTTCTTACCTGTGTTTTATTATGAATCAATCATTAAACCATTTCTTATATGAATGGGTATGTTTCATATATTGTAATCAATATATTAAACTAAATTATATGTCAATGTAAATAAATATGAAAATGAATTTTTTCTAATTATTTTCAAAAAATCGTAGTGTTCATTTCAATCGTGATTTTCGTAGGATAAAAAAACGCTGGAATTTTTTTGAGCACGGATTTGGAAAGGTCTTGTGGAAACCTTTCGAAATGTATTAATAATTTGCTGCATACATTATTTAAATCCATTTAAAAAAAATGAGAAATACAAAAAAAAAAACAAAAATTGAAGATTTGACCTGAGATTTTGAAGGTCAAACGATGACCTTGACCTTTTGGTATTATTTTTTCCATATTCTAAATCCCTCCAGCTTTCATTTCCAAAAAGGCCCATCTCCATAGGTTGCGTCTATCGAGAGCCGCATGATTTTAGGACAAAACTTTTACCTTTTTCCCAGAGTGCGGCGTTTATTCGCATAATAGCATAATTTATTCGCATAATAGCCTGCCATTTCAACACTAATAAATATTTTGTTCTAAAATTTTGAGGAGACATTCTTGAGATGTTCTTGAACAAGTACACAAATTTTCAAATAATCGATAAAAAAAAAAATTTTCGGGACCTTCCCCCCTTAACTATTTCTTCTGGGTAACGTAACCAGAATTCTGGTTGATTTAACCAGCATTCTAATTGTTCCAACTAGAAATTCCTTATTAAAGTAAACATAATTCTGGTTACTTTAACCGAAAAAAATAGGGGTGGAGTTCCGAAAAGCAAAAATTAGTTAGGGTATATTTAACCATAATTCTAGTTAACTTCTAGTCATAACTTTTTAAATAATTTTTGCGCTACATAAATTAAATTTTTTCCGACACTACTAATTATTTGTCCATCGTTTAAAAAAGCGTTTTCAAAAGGAAATTTGACGTAGAATACTATAAAAATACTAAAAACTTGATACGTGGGTGAGGAAATTGTTAAAAATCGATTTAAACATTTCAATTGTTTATAAAAATTTTAATTTTTTAATAATTTTTTTAAAGTATTTTTTTATTAAAGCTCATTCTTTTACCTTTAAAATGAAAAAAAAAAAAGTAAGTCTCTGGCTCAAAGAGAACCGGAATTATGAATTTTTAAAAAATACATAGTCTTTAAGGGGGTAGTCTGGTTTGGAATGCTCAAAAAATCGTTTTTTTTTTATTGCTTAAATCTATTCCTAATATATCTAAGAATATGTGCGTAAAGTTATAGATGCTGATTTGCAATATTTTTAAAGATACAGCAATAAATGTGGTCGGGTGTCGAGCAAGCATATACGAACGGTATAAATTTTGAAGCGCGTTTTCTCGAGTTTTCGATTTCACGATTTTTCTAAATTGGCGACCACGATTGAAAGAAAACTAGACGACCAATCAAAACGAGCCGAAGTTCATTATCTTCAGTATTAAATTCTCTTCTACGTGAACTAAGAAAATTAATGAAAACAAATTTTTAAACAACTTTTTTTAGCAAGTTGAACTGAATTAAAAAAAAACACACTTTTTTCATTCAAACTCGCGAAAAATTTTTAATTTCACAATTTCCTTGTAATTTTCTTAGTTCACATAGAAGAAAAATATATGAAAATTAAAATTTTCGTTGGGATTTTTGTTTCAGACAAAAATTACGAGCTCTATCTTGCTCGCCGATTGGAGACTCCAAGTACAGAATGTTACACACATGTGTATACAAATCAACTGTTTTGCAATATTTTTCCCTGAACAAATTTTTTTTAGAGTGTTCAAATATGCTTTAAAACATGGTAAAAAAGCCGCTAGACTTGCTCATTTTTTTCTGTCCTAAAAAAATTCCCGAAAAAACGCTTATTTTAGGCCTTCTAAACCAGACTACCCCCTTAAGCCAAAAATCACCATATTCTCCAATCCTTCCTATTTTCAAAAAAATTGAGAAAAAAAATCTTCGAATACGTATCTTTTCTTTTAACATTAGATAAAGATTCTTTTATTTTGTTTGTTTTATTGTGACGTCAGGGTTTGCAAAAGATGTGAACACGTGCAGTGGAGGATAGCTTAGTAATATACATGCATATATAAATAACCTCATATAATTGCAGCTTTTGTCTGGAAAAAATGAAGGTCGCTGCTGTTGCAACACAATTTCTTATATTTGCGGTTTTCATGAATTCCATATGTAAGTTTTCAATTATTGCATTTTATATTTATTTTTGTTTAATTCTAAACGTAGGGTAAAGTCCTACAGTACAGTAGCGCTCGAAAGTATTTTGTAGACACGTAATTAATTTATTTTTATAGAAATTAAGTAAAAAATTGAAAAATATATACAAGTGAAGAAAAGTAACATATAATAGAATGAAAATGAAAATGTTTATTACTTCTAAGGCATATTTTATAGTTTTAAAAAAATTATATACTCGATAATACTATTTTCACAAGGCTCCAACATTAAACAATCTACAAAATACTTTTGAGCGCTACTGTACCAGCCGGCATTCAATACACGGAAAGACTTTCTTTTTCAATAAATAATAAACCAGCTGTCAAGTTGTATTAACTTTTGTGCTCATTCAATGAGCACTTTGCTTCCTGTAAGCAAATATGATTTGCTTCCTCATAGAGGAAGCATTAGGTATTTAATTTTCTTTAAATCAGCATTAAATTTTAATTATTTGAGGTTATATTCGAAAAACTCTTTTTCGAAAATTACAATAAAGCATAACTTTCTTATTTTTGAATGAAATGGATTAATCTTATAGGTCAATCGATTCGTCTGGACACAAGGAATCTTCATTTCCCTAACACCGGCTTTAAATTTTTATTATTTGAGAAATTATAGTTGAAAAATTGAATCTTTAAAAAATAATTTTTTATAACTTTCTTATTCCTCAATGAAATGCATTAATGATATAGGTCAATCGATTCATCTCGACACAAAGAATATTTATTTTCCTTACGTCAGGTCAAAATTTTGACTATTTGAAAAGTTATATGGTAGTAGAAAATTAATTTTTGAAGATACAATTAACCATAACATCGTTATTTTTTAATGAAATGCATTAATCATATAGGTCAATTGATTCGTCTCGATGAAAGGAATCTTCATTTTCCTTACATCAACTTTATATTTTGAATATTTGAGAAGTTATAGTGAAAAAATGGATTTTTTGAAAATTATAAAAGTACACGAAACTTGTAAAATTTAATATTTTGGTAAACCATTATAAAAAAATTCAACTTGGTAAATAGTGGAATAAGTATGCCAAATTTCATCAATTTATCTATACGCGTTCTAAAGATATTGCAGGATCGTTAAAAGCGTGACATACATACATACACACACACATACACACATACATACACACACATACACACACATACATACATACATCCGGACAATTTTTCAGGACATCATATTAGATATATTCCACTTAAAATAAGTTGAAAAAAACCTTTTTTTAGAAACTGGATTTTTGTCACCACTACAAAGCTTCCCAGATATATCCCAGACTCAATTTATTAAATTCAAGACAACAAATTGCGAATTCCGATTTATAATGAAACAGGAGAAATTGTGAAACTCGCAACTAGAGACATTAAACCAGAATACGTAAGTGTGCAGCCGGAATACAAAGAAAACCGAGTACAATATCTAACATCAGAGGAGTTAGCCAAGAGATTGCAAATCCTGCAAGCAAACACTAGACTTTCGCATATTGAGAAAACTTTTAGGGACGGAATAATTAAAATTGTTCAAGGTTACCATGATATTTTTACCCTCGAAGGAGACCCTCTTCCGTGTACAGACTTAGCAAGGCACGAAATTATCCTACAAGATCCGAGACCCATTAACAATCGCTCTTATCGTCCCCCTGAGTGCCATAGGACTGAAATCAATCACCAAGTGAGGGAAATGCTAAATAAACGAGTAATTTCTATATCAAAGTCACCATTCAATTCACCACTGTGGGTGGTGCCTAAAAAGATTTATGCTTCCGGAAAAAAGAAATGGCGCGTTGTCATTGATTTCAGGAAGCTTAATGAAAAGACCGAGTTGGATGCATACCCCTTACCGTTGATCGACGACATACTTGATCATTTAGGAAAGGCGAAATTCTTTTCAGCATTCGACTTGAGCTCAGGATTCCATTAAATACCAATGGACACAGGAAGGACACTTTGAGTTTGAACGCATGCCGTTTGGGCTTAAGAATGCGCCTGCCACGTTTCAGAGGATGATGGACACGGCTCTCAGAGGTCTGATAGGGAACACTTACTTTGTATACCTGGACGACATCGTGGTATTCGGCTCGACCACTCAAGAACACAACGAGAACCTTGTTACACTCTTCGAAAGACTGCGGCAAACGGGGTTGAAATTACAGCCCGACAAGTGCGAGTACCTCAGACCCGAGTTAGAATACCTGGGACATGTGATCACGGAAGAAGGGTTCAAACCAAACCCAAGGAAACTTCAAGCGGTAAGAGAGTTCAAGACACCTAAAAAATCCGAAGCAAGTATAATCTTTCCTAGGACTCTCCGGATATTACCGGAAATTCATTAAAAACTTTTCCACTAGAGCTAAACCACTGATAGATCTCACAAAAAATAATCATCTCTTTTTATGGACACGAGAATGTGAGGAGGCCTTCCAAGATCTTAGGAATTGTCTGTGCACTGCGCCAGTGCTGAGATACCCAGATTATAAGAAACAGTTTGTTTTGACAACGGATACTTCAAATGTGGGTCTCGGGGCCATTCTGTCCCAGGACGGTCACCCACGTTGCTATATTTCCAAGACTCTTAATGAATCCGAACGGAATTACAGCACAACAGAAAAGGAACTGCTCGCTGTAGTCAAAAGATTGAGACAATATCTGTTGGGAAGACAATTTATAATACAGACAGACCATCAAGCTCTTAAGTGGCTCTTCAATGTTAAAGATCCAGCATCATGACTGCTAAGATGGAGACTTAATCTCGAACAATACCAGTATGTAGTGGGATATAAAAAAGGAAAGGAGAACACAGCAGCAGACGCGTTATCGCGTATGTATCCAATACAAGAAGGAAATGTTTCCCCAAATGTCCTTGAAACTAATACTGAACAAGAAGATCTAGACACAGAAAGCGAAACTGTGGAAATATCTGACACTGAAGTAGAACCTGTGCTACTTAGAACTGTTGAACCCAGGGATGAAAAGGAAATAGCGGCAGAGTAACGAAAATGGAAAACTAATCGTTTCCCAAATAAAGTGAAAATAAAGCCCATTGCGAACGGGAAGAATTGGATAAAAGTAAGCAAGCAAAATGTATTTTCCCTTCTACGAATTCAACTCTCTGAATACGAAGAGGGAGAATGGATTAAATTGCTCTATATAAAGGTCAAAGACTTCACCAACCGTAAGAATTGAAAAATCTTTAAATTTCACATGGAAGATCCTTTGATAATAAATACTCAAAAGGTGCGATTGCACGACATGCTCAACTTCCTTCTCCATACTAAATTCCAGGAACATGATTTTTTTGTGTGTGACCGGACTAACAAGGAGTTAAATGATGAAGAAAAACGAGATCTTTTAGCGGAAGCTCATGGAAATATTGGGTCAGGACATTTTGGAGAAAATAAAACCATAAAACGCCTAAGAGAAAATATCTCGTGAGATAACATGGAGAATGAAGTGATCGACTTCATAAAGAAATGCGATGTCTGTCAGCGAGAGAAGCTCACACGAATTAGGCCAAAGTTCGAAGCAGTTATTCCTGATGTGCCAGTAGCACCTAACGATAAGATTGCCATGGATATTTTTGGACCACTACCTGTAACCCAATCCGGAAACGAATATATACTTTCAATCCAGGACGTTTTGACAAAATACCTCCTTTTGATACCTTTACGAGAAAATAGCAGTGAAATAATTATAACACAGTTGACGGATCATTATATCTACATATTTTCCTCTCCGAAGCAGGTCCTCACGGATCAAGGGGCGAACTTCGTTTCCGAATTAGTTCAAAAATTCGAAAATCTGCTCAGAATAAAACACAAAAACTACAGCCTTCCATCCTCAAGCGAATGGAGCACTGGAAAGAACACATGCAACGGTTAAGGATTTGTTGAAGACTTTTATTGCCGACAATGAAACTGAATGGGATTTGAACCTCAACCTTACACGCTTGGCTTACAATGTGTCGGTATACGAGAGTAAGGGACTAACACCCTTTGAAATGACTTTCGGTAGATCTGCAAGTCTGCCTTCCATTCTTGCTACGGCAAGAATCCTATCTCGAGAAAGGAAAGATATATGCATAAAGAGGACACAAGAGAGATTAAAGAAAATGCAAGACGCAAATATAGTAATTTTCAACCCTATTTTCCATCCCGGTGACTTTGTACTCGTTTATAATGAAACCAAAGCAAACAAATTAGATTCTGAATGGCTAGGACCAGCAACAGTACTCTGACGTACCAGCCAAATCAATTTTAAAATCCTTTTTCAAATTGGAAATGTCACCGTTCATGGTAATCGGCTAAAACCCTATTATCAATAATTGCCTGTTTTCAGAATGTGGACTTTCTGATTCATCCTTTATACAACTTTCCCATCTCCTATCTCAGGGTTATTCCATTCCAAAACTTTACTATTTTCGTCGAAGACTTAGATGTCGCTGAATTGTACCACGAAGCCTGGCACTTACTTGTATCCGTCGACAAAAAAAAAATATTGTCAGTGTTAGCAACGTGAATAGTACTAGGTTTAAGAAAATTATGCATTACCGCTAAATAACATGTGAAAATTATAGAAACTGTAGTGAAACAATTAGGACCAAGACACGACTCATCTCCTCAACCCCTCCCAGGCATGAAGGTTGGTCATCTACGCAAGGCCCTTGGGGTCCTCAGTAGTCCTTGGACCCTGTTCAGGAACAGACTTTGTATCTGCAGTGCTTCACAATAAAGAATTAAAAAACTAAACAATTTTAATTACGATCCAAATTGTTTAAATAAAATAAAGTTGTTGTTGTTTTATAGATCGTCACAACAGTGAATAAAAGCCTGATTCATTTCTTTCTTTCAGAATTAAGTTCTCAGAGCGATCTTCCTGAAGTGTTCCCATTTAATTCTGATCGTTCTCCATCACCACCTCGTCCTCTACCTTTTTCTGTAAAAAGAGGACATGATCACACTACTTTTACATGGCCAAATGAGGCCTCAATAAGAGTACACAATCACGATGGAAATTTTCCACCCCGTAAGTATTCCATTAGTTGAAATTTCTTTATAATTTAGCAAAGTTATTAGAACTTTTTTAGAATCCTACAAAAACTTAATTATCTCATATTTACTTATAGCTTTACGTACACAAAGCGTACAACATCCATATTCGATACAAATAACTTCGTGCCTCCAACTGAAGATGTTATTTTAAGGTTGCCAAACGACGCTATGTATAAATCCATCACCGGAGAGAGGAATCTCCGAATAATTCATAATCAGAATAACGGTATAGTAACAGTAATCTATGGCAATGGTTTTACTCAACGAGTATACTCCTCAGGACGTACATATTGTATAAGTTAAGAAATTCTTAACACACCGTCGACTTCTTAAATGTATATCACCGTTCTCTAACGATTTAAAAATAATTTTTAACAATTGTAAAAATGCTTCCTATTTGTATTACCTATTGAAAGACATTAAATAAAAAAGCCTAATTCAACATAAAGCCTAATTTATTATTTGGGAATCAAATTGCAATTTTATTAATCTAGATATATTATAATATTATTAAAAAAAGTCTATTAATTAATAGAAGTTAGGAATCTCAATTTAGTGATGCATTCGAATAAGATCTGACAAAAAAAAAACGAGATAAATATTTTTTATCGACCGTCAAGAAAAAATGTTGATGTAGTTAAAAAGGTGTGGGTTGGAATGAATTAAAATAATTTTAAAGGTCAAATTCACAATGCCTTGAATTGAAAACAATGTCGTTTTCTATCGTTTAATTTTCAATTCATTTAACTTCAAACATTCGCATTCGATTTAAAATTTCGATGTAGGGACACAAAGCTTTAAAAAATAGATTTTGTCCGCTCTGTTTGTTTCTCCTACCCGGACGAAATATCGCTCAATTTCTTATCTCCCCTCGACAGAAGGTTGAGGGGAGACAAGATTCAAAATCACATTTTTGAAACCGACCGGAAATTTTGAATCGTCTGTCAAATTGTCACCGTGATTATTCACATTCACATAATAAAATATTGCAAATCCTTGGTAGGTGAAGAAACAGGTGTTCAATTTTGAAAGAATAATGAAATGAACTTGCTAGATTATTTATGAAATGAAATTGCTAGATTATTTATTATTTATTAGTGAACATACTAGATTGATTTATAACTACCATCTGGCATATTTTCGTCACCTTGAATGCGGACATAAATTCGCTTGTCAGCTAAGCCCCCTTAAGTCAGCTGTTTTGATTACATCTCTCACCAGCAAAGAACTATATGGGTGTTATGATATCGGTTAATTTATATTATAATATTGTGTTTCATCTGAAAATCCCCCTCCAGATAAGATCATAACTACTCCTAAACCATTAAATATTTTGATCTGAAACTTTCCAAGAAACTTTATTATACACGGAGAGCAAGCTATGGTTGGGCTAACCATATTATATTGAAAAATATGGGGCAACAATGTTTATGGTTGCTGCAGCCATGTTTTGGTCAGCGAAACCATTCAATTGTCTATCTTATTTATTTTTTTGGTTGCACTCACCAAACTATGGTTGCACCAACCATAGATATGGTTTCCCCATATTTTTCAATATTTATGGTTGGCCCAACCATATCTTTTATCTCTGTGAGAGTTTTCTCCGCATTTTTGTCGCCAGAAGTTTTTACTTGCTCAAAATTCCTTCGATAAACGAAACGCTCGAAGTTAAAGAAGTCCGATTCACACCGAGCATCAGAAAAAAATTAATAACAATTTAAAAAAAAAAAATTTTTTAATTCGAATTACTCTATCAATCAAAGAACACATGAAAGCACATTCCCTGAAAACTTTATTTAAAAATCCAAAACCTGACGAATTGAGCACGGGCTAAATTTAAAAACGGATTAAAAACGATTTTTTCAAAAAAGTCAGTTTATTGCCTTTAATTTGAAAACTAAAAGAGATACAATTTTTTTTTCTGGAAGAAAAAAGATGCACAATAAAATGTCACATATAGACACATCCTTTAAAAATTAAAATTCGAAAATTTTATTAAATCTCGACTTGAGCCACCCGGTAGCTGGAGGGGAATCCAGCCATCAAACGTCGTAAGAGAAGGAGTGTAGACGAGTTACTCATTTACTCACGTTTGGACATCACTGTTCTGTAATTAACCGTATAAATGAAAATTAATGAAATTTTCATATTTTCATAATGCCTATCTTTAAACATGTCAAAGATGCCACCTGAATTTTTTCACATATTTTAACTTATTTTTTAAAAAGATGCAGCAAGTGAAAGATCATTAATGTGAAATTCATGTCGTCGATAGCCATGTTTTTTGACTTTATCTAGTCATAACTTTAAAATAATTTTTTTGTGAAAAACTATGAATGGGCAAAATGTTTACAATTAAAATATGTTTAGGGGCGATCCATATACCACGTGAATAGGTTTGAGTGGAGTGGGGATTAGGAAAATTCCATGTTTGTCCATGAGGGAGGCGGGGGAGGTAGAGCTAGAATCCACGTGAATACGTGTCTTAAGCTCATGTTCTCAACTAAATCGGAATTTTCAGTCAATTCATCACTCCTTTTGGCCTCTTTGTTTTTGAAGACAAATATTTTTTCATAAAATATTTGATTTTCATAAAATATCTTCTCGTGGACAGAGTAGGCAGAGGAAGGTGGGAGGATGGTTTCGTCAAAATTTCAACTTTATATATGTGAAAATTCCAACTGAATGTATGTGAAATGGTATTATTAGATAAAGTTTCTGTTATCGTTTGTTTTATTGTGACGTAAGGGATTGTAAAAGAAGTGAACACGTGTTGTGGAGGGCAGCTTAGTAATATATATAAGGCAGAGAAACTCATGTAGTTTTAACTAACCTCGTATAATTGTAGCTTTTGTCTGGAAAAAATGAAGGTCGCTGTTGCAACACAACTTCTTATATTTCTGGTTTTCATGAATTCAATGGGTAAGTTTTCAATTATTGCATTTTATATTTATTTCTGTTAAATTCTAAACGTATGTAGTTTTCGTAATTTACATTTGGTTTTATTTTTACTAGTGCAAATACTAAATTTTACGGAAAACACATGCTACTTTAATATACAATATATCTTAAATTTTCATATATTACATTCTCATCAGAGAATGTATTAGTTTTGTGTAAAATTTGACCCCCCCATTTTTTGTCATATGTCGACGTTTTGTAACCCCCTGAACTCGAAAAACATGTTTTTACCAATGTGTATGTCTGTCTGTCTGTTCGTCTGTAAATTTTTTTTTGTGAGCACGATAACTTTTGAAAGAATTGACCGATTTGATTGGCCTTTGATATACTCTTTTAGTGTCCTAAAATGAAGGTCAAGTTCGTTAGCCAGCCATTTTGGATAAAAATTAAAAAATTTAGATCATTTTTAAAGTTTTTGAAAAATTTTTTTTTTTAATTTACAAATTCTGTTTAAGGATATTGGTAGTACTTAAATAGTTGAACAATTTATCATCATGACTTTTTTCGATAAAACAAAAATTGTCAGACTTATAACATTTTGAAAATTCAAAAAAAAAAATAAAGAAAGTTAAAATTTTAAGCTAAATAACACACGCTATGAAAAAAAGTTAAAAGATGAAAAATGTTCCTTTTTGAACGCCCTACAAGACTGGTATAACCACTTTTTGAATTTTCTTAAAAAATTCTAAAATTTGTAATAACATTTTTAGCCAAATAACTTGATACGCGTTACTTGGCTAAAAATTTGAATTTTATATTTTTAAAGAAGGTTTAAATATCGAGCGCGAAGCGCATGTGCACTGATGAGAATGTGTTCCTTAAGGTCGATAGAACCTTAAGTAAATTAGTTTTCTTCTTCATTTGAAAATAAAGTAATTTAAATAAAAGTATATAGCAGCGATGAAGGTTGGTAAGCGAATGCAAGTGCGCGAAGTGTGATGAGAATGTGCTCACAATGGCACCCCTAGTTTTAGAGTAAAATTAGTCTCTAATTTTCAACCCTGAGGTTCCTAGGTTTAACAAGAGCAGCGCTTAGCGTAATAGCTTCGGCGTGACCATTGCATAAAACATTGTTACGAAAACAGGTTATAGATTAATATTTATTTATTTAGGTTTTATTCAGAGAGTAAATCTATTTTAAGTTCCTGAAAGAATAAGACTTATGCCCTCTCATAGGCTAAAAAACCTGTTGTCGTGGGTAGTGGGACGTTTTGAGGGAGGCAAATGACTACGCAAAAATTAAACAAAACAAAATGAGCATTTATTTAATCAAAAAAAGAATATGAAAAGTTAAGATCAGAGAATTTACCGTCGCCCGTATGTGGAAAGACTCGATATAAACTAATTTTGTTCATCACATAACGAACGAACGATAATTCTCAAAAAGAAATAAGAAAAATATAATTATTATTCGATGCTTTGCTCATGGACCATTTCATCGGCCAAGTTACCAATTAAAGATTTTATTTACAAATACTTAAGTTCACAAAGTTGGTGAAATTAACGAGATCGACGGAATCGACAAGATTAACAGAATCGACAAAATCGACAGAATCGATAAAATCGATAGAATCGGCAAAATTAACAGAATCGGCAAAATCGGATTATTCAATTTTTAATAACGTTTTGCTATACATTATCTTAATATAAAAAGAAACAAAAACTCTCGTGGCCCTGCTTGAGCTTAATAATATCGGGATGAGATTTTATTTATTTACAAAATTCAATGTTCGGAATCGTACATGCTATTTTCCCAAAATTCACGAGAGAAACGCAAGATTAATGAATAATTATTAACATAACATCATTTGTTATTAAGAAAAACGCAGCGCGACAATCATTTAGCATAGCGGTCCTAACCCGCGACCTAATTTCAAAATCCTGGCCCAAATGTAAAATAACCGTAAAATTCTAATTACGTGGGAAAAATTAACTCTTAGCGCGAAATGTACTCAAATTTTGCCCTTAGGCATCAATATTGCCAAAAACTACTCTTGAATGCCGATATTACCAATTTCCACAGCTTGGCACAGCGTGCATGGAGAATTTGTAATTTTACCGAAAATTACCCGTCGTAGAAATGTTACCATCAGATCTCCGCAGCTTGGTGCAGCGTGCAAGAAGAACAGGTAATATTACGAAATTTTACCCGATACGGAAAACTTACCACCAGGTCTCCGCAGCTTGGTGCAGCGTGCACGAAGAACTGGGTGCAAGGAAAACAAAGAATAAAAAATAATATGAGTGAGAGAAAAAATATGGATCACCAGCAGCTTGGAGCAGCGTGCACTGGCATCCGACAAAAAACTACCCCTCACTACAATAGGTTTCAAAAATATTGACCTCTCTACAAAAGTTTGATTAAGTCA
>CAJFCP010024734.1:16838-27332 GCA_904066005.1 Synergus itoensis | reverse complement strand
TATAAAACTATTCTATACTTACCTAAACAATATTGGCAAAGTAATAAGCAAATCAACACAAACTTATTTTGAGGTTAAGAATTTAAAAGTTACAAGGGCAGGGTGCGGGTTGAGGGGAGGAAATGTTTTCGCGGACCAACTGAAGATGGCTCTGTTGGCGCAGCAAATATCTGGTAAAAAAATTACATGGGAGTCGTACCACTGTGATTTCACTAGGGGGTGGACGGTTGTAATGCAAGATGTGGCGCATTATAATTCTGATCCTGTCGAGTCTCTCCGCTAGTTGGCACAGTTTTCTGCCTTCCCCTTACCTCAGCCCTCTTAACATGATGATGATCTGATGATGATATTTTGTTTTAATGGCCATCACTATCTGTCATGAACTGTCATGTTCAGATTTATTATACGAATATATAAATTTAAAAAAAAAATAGGTAATTCATTATATTACTTCCTGGACTCAAGTATCCACACAAAAACCTTTTCTTACTAAAAAATCCATAGAAAAGCATATTCAATTACATAAATAATTATTAAAATACTTATTTATGTAATTCTATTTGCTTTTCCATTGTTTACTATATTTTATTTTAATTATAAGTCCATATATTATCTGATTGGTCATCTATTATCTACATTATCTTATCTTAGGGTCCCGTATATCCACTAGATGGGGCGTATCTTCTGCCATTTCTAAAGCACTAATCGTCCACCCTCTGGATTTCACTGACTTCAAGAAATTTCAAGAAAATTCAAATGAATTCACATGATTTCAAGTGAATTTACGTGACTTCAGATATTTCAGGAAATTTCAGTTCAAGTGTACAACTGTACACCTGATTTAACGAGTTTTCAACCCATTGTTTTAAATACAATATTATATATAGATATAGATAGATACATAGACTTGTCTCTCTTCCAGAGAGACAGAGAAATGTTTATACAAAGAAAGATATTGGATAGAATGACATTGACATAGAGATTGAAAAGGATAAACTTCGTATTAGATTGTAATATAGATAGGTAAGGATTCAAATGATTAGAAAAAGGATAGACATGTATAGGGGAGGATTCATTTGGATTCATTATTCCTTTCTATTTCAAACCTGAAGATTAAAAAAGATTCAAATAGATAAACTTTCTATCTTGTTACTTCCAACACGGATGGCTAAAGTATCGCCTGCCATTAGTTGCAAATAATAAATACTTTTTATAATGAAATATTTGAACTAAAATGAAACAGACAAGGATGGATTTGAATAGAAAAGAGTTAAGTTGAGACAGAGAATAAGACATTGAAAGATGTAGGTTTAATATTATGCTGGGATAGAAGTTAACAGATTGAAACATATAGGAGTAAATTCGATTTACAAGGAGATAAAAAAAGATAAATGAGGATAGGCGAGAGTTTGAAAGAGATATGGGCGAATTGGAATGAAAAAGGAGATAGAATGAATTAGACATTAGGCGAGAGATAGAAAGGAATATAGGAGTAAATATTGTAAGAAAAAGAAGCGAATTGTGAAAGAAAAGATATAGAAATGTATAGATGAGAATAGACGAGAAATAGGAAGGAATAGAGAAGTGGAGATTGAAAGAGATAGAATCGAATTGAGATTGACAAGGAGGTAGAAAAAGATAGGAGAGAATTGAAATTGATTAGAAGATGGAAAGGGATAGACAGGAATAGGCGAGAGATAGGAAGGAATAGAGAAGAGGGGATTGAAAGAGATAGGGGCGAATTGGAATGGAAAAGGAGATAGAAAGGGATAGACAGGTATATACAGAGATAGAAAGAGATAAAGTAGTGGGGATTGAAAGAGATAAGCGAGCGAAATGAGATTGACAATGAGATAGAAAGTGATAGACGAGAATAGGCGATAAAGTGAAAGAAATATAGATGTGGGGATTGAAAGAGATGGGGCGAATTGTGAATGACAATGATATAGAAATGTATAGACGAGAATAGACGAGAAATAGGAAGAAATAGAAAAGTGGGGATTGAGAGAGATGGGAAAGCATTGAGATTAAGAAAGAGATAGAAAAAGCTAGACGAGTATAGATGACAGAGAGGAAGGTATATAGTTCAAGTGGGGATTGAAAGAGATAGGAGTGAATTGAAATTGATAAGGAGATGGAGAGGGAAAGACAAGAATAGGCAAGAGATAGGAAGGAATAGTTAAGTGGGGATTGAAAGAGATAGGCTCCAAATTTTGTGTCCACTGGGTTTATTTTTAGACCACATATATAAAAAAAAGATCCAAAATACAGTAGGGCTCAAAAGTATTTTGTAGATTGTTTAATGTTGGAGCCTTGTGAAAATAGTATTATCGAGTACACTATAATCTCGAAGTAACCCTGATTATTTGTTATGAGGACTACTTCGCGAACGTCAATTCCGAGAATTTTCGCTCGGCGAGCAGGGCCGACGCATCCCATCTGAACGCTCCTTTGGGCGCTGCCAGTCAGAAAAAAATTGTAGAAATTACCGTAAGTGAGTCGGCCCTGTTGTTACCCCCCTTTTAGTTCCTCAGTCGCTCGATCTTAAAGTAGGTGCGCGCGGGATGAAAGGGATCAGGACTACTTCGAGGTTGTAGTGTATATAATTTTTATAAGACTATAAAATATGCCTTGCAAGTAATAAACATTTTCATTTTCATGCTATTATATATTACTTTTCTTCACTTGTATATATTTTTCAATTTTGTACTTAATTTCTGGAAAAATAAATTAATTACGTGTCTACAAAATACTTTTGAGCGCTACTGTATTTGTGATTTTATAAAAAAAGGGTCAATTTTTATTGAATCGAAAAAAAATTTTTTCCCTAATAGAACTACATTTTGCCCAAGTTTTGTGCCAGACTTAATAGAATATGTAACACACATAATAGCATGCGTGACAGACTTGAACCATAAAAATCATAGCCGCCACGGTTTTCAATTTGTCTCAATGTTTTAAAACAGTAGCTGTACAGTTTCTAGGTTACTATAGTATAGGCTATATAGATATCAGTTGACTAAATTGGGCAATTTCTGCACGAGAACTACATATGTAATTAAAAATAGATAAATATTTTTCTAATGGAAGTATTATGTCTTACGTTTCAGGTAATTGTGAGAATGGAACACCTAGGAAATATTTTTCGGAAAAAGGGAAGAATTTTCGACGGAACTCCTGAGATGGTGAATGATCTTTTTGAGGAGGCCCTTTTTTTTGACGATGAAGAAACAATGAAGGCCTTGATTTTCCCAGATAGCTCAGTTCTCTCAGCTGAGAGAACGAATAGAAAGCTTTCCTTTCTTCATATCCTTTGTTATAAAACCAAACCTAATATTGTTATAGTTCAGCTTCTAATTGACTTTGGAATAAATATCGACAAACAAGATACAAATGATGACACTGCCTTACATGCAGCAACATCATACAAGTTCTTTGGCAATTGCGTGAATATAGTAAGAGTATTGTTAAAAAACGGAGCTAATCGAAACATCAGAAACAAGAAAGACTTAACGCCAATTCAGGTGGCACTGCTCTCAGGGAATTTAGAGGTAGCTGAAGAATTTTTAAATGAAAAGGACAAACTCCCCAACATGATTGAAGTTGATAGAATCATTAGATGCCGGCATTTGGTAAAATGTCTTCTGTGGGAAAGAAATAATTGTAATATCTCTAGTACAAACTATTCAGTCCTTTCGCACTTTACTGTGCTTCAAAATGACGAAGAAGCTTTCGAGTACGTTGTGAACAATAGTAAATTTCATCTCAATGCAGTATATAACAAATTCATCACGCTGTTGAATTTAGTTGCAGAGAAAGGTACACCGCGAATGATTATAGCATTGATTAATATAGGTGCTGATCTCGATAACGATTGTCCTTACAATGGAAAAACTCCACTCATTGTAGCAATCATAAATAATCGAATAGAGATGGTTCAGTTTTTGTTAGACTGCGAAGTTTCCGTAAACAAAAGACAAGAAAGCCAAAAAGAAGACAATTCTCCTCTACACTATGCCGTTTGTATGCAAAATATCGATATAGTAGAAAAACTTTTGAAGATGGGCGCAGATGTGAATGCTCGCACATATCACCGTTCGCCACTTCTACTTGCTTGTAGTGCGATTACGTGGAGTGAGAAATGGCCTAGTCCGTGTAATACTCGGACATTAAGAGGAGGAAATTACTTAAGATATGCAGGCTACTGTTTAAACGATAATTTCTTACCATTGAGTGTAAAGATAGTAGAGGTTTTATTGGATTATGGAGCCGACATAGAAGCGAAAAATGCATCAGAAAGAACTGCATTAGATCAAGCTTGCAGATTTAGACAATTAGAGATAGTGAAACTTCTTTTGAGCCGTGGTGCCAAAATTAACCAGGGAGCTGTTTCCACGCTGCATCATGCAGTTAGAGGAGAAAATCCAACTATCGTCGAACTCATTTTGAAGCAAGGTGCTGATGTTAATCATAGATGTGCACCTGAAAAAAAAATAGAAAGTTTTACTAATTACGTTGAGCCACCTCCGAGAACACCTTTGGAGTGTGCGGTTAAATTCATTAAGAGGGATTCTGTTTGTAAGAAAGTTGTAGAGGTTTTGATGAAATATGATGTTAATGTTAATGTTGCGGACCCAGTAGAAATGGAAACACCACTTCATTTAGCCTGTCTTTGTGTCAAAGTAGATGATTTTATAAACGGTTACTGCTCAAGCAAGACAAAAACATTTCAACTTTTATTAGAATGCAATGCTAATATTAATGCCCTTAATAGCAAGGGATTGGTACCACTGTATTACGCTCTTCGTAATTATGTTTTAATGATTGTTCCAAACAGTACTGAAAATTCTTTCAATCGTTTCAAACCAAATTTAGTAACTCTAATTGCTTTCATTGCTAAAATGATAGAGGTAAAAACAAAAAAGTGCGTGATAGAAGAAAATCTTGTGTTGTTGGATGATGCGTCGGCTCGTCCAATTTATGAGGAATGCGTGAAAGAGCTCAATCTCATGAAAAAAAATATTTGCGAGTCACGAAATTTGTCTTTTTTCAATATCTTATTTAAAGATATTAAATACTTGGGTAGTGCCATAAATAATGAAGACATCTTACAGGTCTTGAATAGCGGGGAATATAAGAAAAACTTTCCAATCTATGCAGAATATTTAGAAGATCGTATTAGAGAAGCCGCGGATCGTCAATCACTAGTTGACTTGGCAATTTTTATTTTTCAAAAACATGTATATAAGAGGATTTCAATTGAGCTAATTTTGTACATTTTTAAATTTTTAAATCCGAAAGATTTGAAAAGCTTCGCGAAAGCTTGCTTTGTTGATATTGAATGCAAATAGAAAATTATTTCACCTATGTGACTTCGATACGGTACAAACTACATAAATATATTCTGATATGTACAATTTTTTAATTAAAATTGTAAAATAATCTAAAGTGATTTTGGAAATAATTTTTATCCACCTTTCCTTTGATTTATATTGATTATAATACATGAGCATTGAAATTGACTCTGTAAAATGTTATTTAAATCGGTCATTCATCGAGTCGTATTATTTTACTCAAGGCTCTAAGAGAGTTTTGAAAGAAAAATTGTCGTAGAAGTTTTAATTCAAATTTATACAACATTTCTGAAAGTGGATGGGGTTGGTAGTATAGTTCAAGAGATCAAGAGCAATAAAAAATATTGAAGTGATTCAACAAGTATAAATATGGATAGAAAGATAAAGAATAGTAAAAAGGATAACGTAGTGAGATTCAGGATAGACATCAATAGGATAGACATGTTGTTCATTTATTTTAGTAATAATATAAAATAAGTAAATTCAAGAAAATCGTTAAAAGTGTAAAAAAAAAAATGTTAAGTTGAAAAATCTGTGTCACTTTTCTATTTGACCTACATATGTAAATATCATTTATAATATAATAAATTTAATTCAGTATTTTAACTGAATTTCCAACATCAAAAAACTTAATAATTTTTGAAAAATTAAATTTAAAAATCGAAATTAAATAATTTACATGTAATTGTACAAAGAATTAAATGAGTAACGAAAAATATTTATTTTTAATTTAATTTTAATTGTTTTATTTATGTTAGGTAAATGTAACCAATCTATTGATATCATTAGCGAAAAGTTAAAACAACTTTAAAATTTAAAGTAAGAAAAATATGCTGGGGTTATTGATTGCTTTTGTTAATTGTAAAAATAATTTACCTAAAATATTTTGCCATTTCAAACAATTCAATAACTAAAAGGATTTCCAATTAATTCTACTGAATTACAATGATTTCCATTCAAATCCATTCATTTCTATCGAATTCCATTGAATTCCTTCTAATCAGATGAATTTGGCGAATTATTTCCAATTAACTTCATTGAATTTTATTGAATTTCATTAAATTTTACTGTATTCCTTTCAACTTCTTTGAATCCCATTTAATTACATTTTATTAAGTTTCGTTTGATAACGTTCAATTAATAATAATTGCTTATAATTGAATGTCATTGAATTTCGACAAATTTGCTTATATTCCAATTTCCATTTGTTGAATTTAATTCAATTCTATTAAAAATACATTTAATTCTATTTAACTCCTTTAAATTTTCTTAAATTATTTTGCATTCAAAGGTATGCCATTCATTTCCATTGGATTCTATTGAATTGTATTGAATCATATAGCATAAATAAAAAGGAAGTGATTAAGAAAAATAAATTTAAAAATATAAAAAATGTAACAACGTTATTAATTACTTATTATCTCATCAGTAGAAAATTTACAATTTTAAAATCGAAAATAAAAAAAGATGCTAGGTTTATTTGTTGTTTTTATTAATTGTAAAAATCATTTACCTAAAAGATTTTGCCATTTGACGAAAACCAGTGGAGTGACGATACTCTTCACTTTTACCTTATTTCTATCAATATTTTTTTAATATTCTTTGTTTACCTCTGAAAATTTTATTGCTATGCAATAAAGTAGAATCCTGTAAAAAGAGTTAAAAAAAACTGAAAAGTAACAAAGTTGAGAATTATTTATTAAAACCCTGTATTTTTCGTTACATTTACAAAGCTTATTTTAATATTTACAATATCATTTTGGTGACTTCAACTTTATATCGTTGTAAAGTGTTTTTGTAATATTATCTGTTTTTTATATTTCAAAATTAAATAAGATAACACTAAAAACTATGAGTGCATATTGGACTATATTTTTTTTTTTTTATCTAAATTGGGTTTCCTCGTGCGTCTCGGTATAAATCGTCGTTGATTCCATAGAGCCTAGGAGAGTCGTTACAGTCCACCTAAAAATAAAAATAATAAATAATATAAAAATGTAATAAAAATTACATATAAATAATACATATAAAAATTTTCAACAACTAATTAATTATAATAAATATAAATAAATGTAAATTTTAAGGTGGTTGGAGCCAAGTCTATTCTAAAAATTGGATTTCTTCATTTTACTCGACAAATATTAAATTTTGGAATTGTTTCCCTCTGTAGAATTAACCCTTTGCACTCCGTGCCATTCGAAGTTCATTTAAAATGTCCCATGAGAGGGGACAGCGGAGTGCAAAGGTTTAATCAATTTTTAACTAGAATTATGCGTACAGAGCTAGAAAATATCTAATTCAAATATTTTTGGGTGTAGTTCCGAATAGTGGTTACCTCCGATTTCTTTGGCACTACGTATACTTTCGTATTTTCATGCGTTGATTACGAAAATCATAGTGAAAATTGGCGAAAATTTGAATTTAATGGCGAAAACCATGAAAAACCCATAAAATCATGGTTTTTCCATTTATTTTCGTAAATAATGGGAATTTCAAAAAATATTTCAAATAAAAGTTGTAGAGCATAAAAAATACATCTTTTGTATTCCGTAAATTTTTTCTCTAAAACCATTTTTTACCAATAAAAATAAGATTTTTCAAAAATGAGCCTAGCAATAAAAATTTGTATTTGGTAATTTTCTATGGCAATTAGGTATTCGATTACCTTGTGAATTGTAGATTTCATCGAGATTCAAATTTTATGTTATATTAATTTTTATCGTACAGGTGATTTTGTGCGACAGTTTGGCATCTTTGTTTTTTTGGAATATATTATGGGTCAGTCTGACTCTCTCCCCTCTACCGAAACCCCCATTTTTTCACACCTTCCAAATTCGAAAAGGGTGGAGTTCCTTTGCCATTTCCCTTTACCATTCCCTTTGCCTTTCCCATTTCCCTTTCCCTTTCCCTTTGCCATTCCCTATGCCATTTCCTTTTACCATTCCCTTTGCCATTCCCTTTACCATTCCCTTTGCCATTCCTTTTGCCATTTCCCTTCACCATTCCCTTTGCTATTCCCTTTGTCATTTCTCTTTCCCATTCCCCTTACCATTCCCTTTGCCATTTCCTTTGCCATTTCCCTTTGCCATTTCCCTTTACCATTCCTTTTACCATTCCTTTTACCATTGCCTTTATTGCCATTTCCCTTTACCATTCCCTTTGCTATTCCATTTATCATTTTCCCTTACCATTCCCTTTATAATAATTTTCTTTTACAATGATTTCCATTTAGAATGTGAAGAGCCATGGTATATGGGTTTTTACATTCTCATCAGAGAAGGTATTAGATTTGTGTAAAATTTGACCCACCCCGTTTTTGTCAAATGTCCACGTTTTGGGATCCCCTGAACCCGAAAAACATGTTTTTACGAATGTGTCTGTCTGTCTGTTTGTCTGTCTGTGTGTCTGTGTGTCTGTCTGTCTGTAGATTTTTAGTTTGTGAGCACGATAACTTTCGAAAGAATTGACCGATTGGATTGGCCTTTGGTATTCTCTTTGAGTGTCCTAAAATGACGGTCAAGTTCGTTGGCCAGCCATTTTGGATAAAAATTCAAAAAGTTGGAGCATTTTGAAAATTTTTAATACCACTTTTTTTTTAATTTAAAAATTCTATGCACAGATATTCGTTGTACTCAAAAAGCCGAACAATTTTTCCTAATGACTTTTTTGGATAAAAAAAAAATTGAAAGACATGATATTTTGAAAATTCAAAAAAATGAACGAAGACTTAAGTTTGAAGCCAAACAACGCACGATATGAAAAAAAGTTTAAAGGTGAAAAATGTTTCTTTTTGAACGCCCTATAGGATAGGCATAACAACTTTTTGAATTTCATTAAAAAATCGAAAATTCAAATTTTCAGCCAAATAACGCGAGATGCAGAGAAAATGATAAGAAACATAATTATTGGTCTTAGAAAGATCTACAAGTTCTCTTTTGTCCATTTTTCAATAGGATGAGTAGTTTTTGTTTTAATCATGAAAAATATTGTTAAACAGAGCCAAGCGCGAAGCGCGAGTGCCCTGATGAAAATGTGCTCCTTAAGGTCGATAGAACCTTAAGTAATTTAGTTTTCTTTTACATTCAAAGCTGTAATTTAATTTCATTTAAATTTAATTTAATTAAATTTAAATTTAAAGTAATTTAAAAAAAACATGTAGGTACGAGCGTCCAGTAAGGTGCAAGCTTCCTGCAGGGCACAAGCGCGCGAAGCGCGCAACACGGAGCGCGAAGTTCGACATGCAAATATTTTCGGAGCGCGAAGCGCGCGATGAGAATGTGCCCGCGAAGCGGGCAGATTTTTTATAAATGAAAATCGGTATCTTTGATTTTCTCGAAAACTATTACTCGCAGAAAAAAATGTTTGAAACAAAAAATGGGTATTTCGATGAGTTATACAACTTTTGTTTGAGACATTTTTTTTAATTTTACATATTAGCTGAGATAAACACAAAAAACCATGATTTTATGGGTTTTTCATGGTTTTCGTAATTAAATTAAAATTTACGCCAATTTTCACTATGATATTCGTAATCAGCGCATCAAAATACGTAAAAATACGTAGTTCCAAATGAATCAAAATTTTTATTGAATTTTTATTGCTAGGCTCATTTTTGGGAAAATCTTATTTTTCTTGATAAAAAATGGTTTTAGAGAAAAAATGTACGGAATACAAAAGATGTATTTTTTATGCTCTACAACTTTTATTTGAAATATTTTTCGAAATTCCCATTATTTACGAAAATAAATGGAAAAACCATGATTTTATGGGTTTTTCGCGGTTTTCGCCATTAAATTCAAATTTGCGCCAATTTTCCCTATGATTTTCGTAATCAGCGCATGAAAATACGAAAGTATACGTAGTGCCAAAGAAATCGGAGGTAACCACTATTCGGAACTATATGTGACGTGCGCCGAGGAAAGGGGTCTAAGGTTGCAAAATTCGATTTTCAGGTTTTTACACTTTTGGATAGTTTTTGAGTTGCTCTTTTTAATGAAACCATCAAAAAAAAAATCCTAGCATTACTTTTGCTAATAATTGAGGGCCCCCGGATGCAATAACGTCCTATAAATTTATTTCGTTGGCCCCTGGGCAGTGTTTAAAAAAGTTTTGAAATAAATATTTTAAGCTACATATTTTG
>CAJFCP010024733.1:38198-50322 GCA_904066005.1 Synergus itoensis | reverse complement strand
AGATTTCATTGGAATCTTTTGGCTCAAAATCTGCATTACCGACTGAGGGTAATATACCGATAGAGGGTGATTTAGCATGGAACAGAACCTTGCTCAGTCGGTAAGTGGCGCAGTACTCTCATAGCTATACTACTCCCGCACGATTGTTATCTGGGATACCTGAATCAACTGTTGGAAGTTCACTTCCCGAGCGTTCAGCTCATTCCAAAGAACCATAGGAGGACATGTAGGACATGTTTTCCAGTTAGGCCTTGGAAAAAGGGCAGACAGGAAGTTCGCGACTGTGATTTTATAAGTTAAAAAGGTCAACATGACATCTTTCCTACTGAAAATATTTGAAAAGTTGGTCGTTAGGCATATTCGTGATATCATGCTACTAAGTAAACAACTGCAAAGTGGGTAAGACGCTCTTTCGATACGGTACTTCATGGGGCTGATCGTAGAATAGATTGGCATATTTAAAGCAAAAGGGCTATGTAGTGGGCACCTTCTTACAATTAGATACAGAAGGGGCCTTTAGTAATACTCCCGCAGAAATAATTTGTAGGGAGGCTCTGAAATACAGCATACAGAGGCAGCTTGTAAATTAGATTCCAAGTATGCTACAGTATAGGCTCCTCTCGACTGAATGGGAAGGTATCAGAATCGGAGAGGATTTGCTCACAGGGGGGCGTCCTATCGTCTATTGTATAGTGCTTGGTAGAGGATGGCCTCCTCCGAAGTTTGAAGAATGAGTTTTTATATTCTCAGAGCTACGCGGACGAGGTTGGCTCTTCTCTCTGGTGTGTTGCATCAGGGCTATCAGTAAACCCGAAGAAGACTGATGTGATAGTTTTCACGAGAAAAGACAAGGTGGCAACGATAACCGGCCCCTTATTCTATGGAAAGAGACTCTGGTTAGCCCAGTCAGTGAAATATCTGGGAACCATATGGGATAAGAAACTGAACTGGATGGAGCATCTAAGAAGCACAATGTAGAAGGTTCATTAAAACCTTCTCGTTATGTAGAAGTACATTTGGGAGAACCTGTAGATTGGGGCCGAGAATTAGCGCTTGGCTGTATTTAGCAGTTATACAGTCTGTTCAACAAGAAACGTTGGTCGATTTCTCGAAAACTATTACAGATTTTTGAACGTTTTTTTTTTTTAATTAACGTACTTTCAAAGGACTACGGCGCTATTGCCAAGTCGTTCTAGTATCGCTCGAACCGTCCGAGAGAGCGCACGTGAATTAAAATGAGTTCCATTTACGCCAAACATTTTGAAGCTGTCTTTTTGTGTACCCATCCAAAAGGACCACATATGTCCTACAGCGCGGCTGCTAAATACATCAAAAAGTCGGAGACGTTCGTGAAGAGGTGGGTTGAGCGGTATAAAGTTGATAAAACAGTCGACGACCTTCCCGAAAGAGGCAAATCTCGAGTAACAACCAGCAAGGAGGATAAAGCGATCGTGCAGCTGTTCAAGCGTACCCCTACTCTAGGATTGCGAGACGCCAAGGCTATACTAGCCAACAAGGGAGTCTACATTAGTATCAACACCATTCGACAGCGTTTGGCTGAATCGAAGATACAGTACTGTACCACGAGGCAAAAACCCCTGCTCTCAGAAACCCATATGGAAAAACGAAAGGCATGGGCTGCGGAAAATCTCCACCGGGACTGGTCAAACGTTATTTTTTCTGATGAAGCGTCGTTCTGGGCATAGGTTCCCATAAAGTATGCCTGGTCTGCGGCAGGTAGTAGATTTCTCCAGCGGACCGTTAAACACCCAGTGAAGATCCATGTTTGGGGATGCTTCTCCGAGCACGGTTTTGGATGTTTAGAGCTCTTCACCGAGAACCTCAATTCTCAGAAAATGCTCCAAATATATCAACGTGGTCTTCTAAGGTCTGCTAAAAAGATGTTTGGAGCCGATAGTGCCGATTGGATCTTGCAAAAGGATAACGACCCTAAACATCGAAGCCGTCTCTGCACCGCTTGGAAAGCGGAAAATGACATCACAACCTTGGACTGGCCATCACAGTCCCCAGATGCAAACCCAATCGAGAATGTCTGGAGCGTTTTGAAGAGGAAGCTTGCTGGAAAACGTGTATTCACCCTAAAACAGCTGTCGCAAAAAATCAAGAAGATATGGCTAAATTTACCAACGGACTACGCTGAAAAATTAGTGGAAAGCATGCCGAAAAGATGCCAGACCATTCTGGACAACGATGGGGACTGGACCATCTATTAGGTAGTAGCGCCGTAGTGCTTTGAAAGTACTTTAATTAAAAAAAAAAAACGTTCAAAAATCTGTAATAGTTTTCGAGAAATCGACCAACGTTTCTTGTTGAACAGACTGTAAAACAAATTATCAACTATGATCTGGTGGCCACGATTTTAGTTCAAGTTGGTCCAAGTGAAGTTAAGCCACTCGTAGATACTTATATTCAGGGATATAATCGGGGAAATGAGGACTACGACAACAGTAGCAGCCAAGTGGAGATCAAAAACTGGGATGTACAGGAACACAACAAACATTGGGCTCAAGTAAGAGGATGTAGACAGGCCAGAACCATCCTGGGCGAATGCTGTAAGGATAGATACGGTCAATGCGCGGCTCTTGATGGGTTAATACATCAAACATCTGTGTCAGCTCTGCTGGAGCCAAAGGAGATTAGGCTGCTACCGGCTGGCGTCGTTCTAGACTACCTAAAGAGATCTGAAATAAAGGGCTAGCTAAGGGAATGGTATAATGGACTTTAAATTTGGGAGCCTGTAAGGCTCCCAACGGTGGAGCACCTCGCCCAACAATTACATTACATTCTACTAAATTAATACCTGCTGTGATGAGATTGTTGTAAAGTGCAATATAGGTTGAATCTAGTTTTCTAGAGGTATGAAACATCTTCTGGTTATTTTATTCTCCTAGGACAATTTTTGTTACATAATAATTACAGAAATAACTACGCAACTATCCTAGACATTTGAATGAGATAATAATATTTTAAAAGTCCGAATCGCGAAGAAACAGATTGAGAAGGAGTAAGAGTAAGACATGAAGGAAAAGAGAGAGGCGGATGGAAGTTTGACAAACTTAAATACTTAACGCGGCTTGGTATGGATTGACTCTCGTCCTCTCTGCTTGTACTTACTATCCCTTTTCCTCCAAGCTATGTTCCTTGTTTGTTAATTCGCTGAGCGAGTTGAGAATTACGCAAATACACGCAAGTTAAAAACCCCGAACTGCAAACTCAGAAAAAAGTTTGCTTGATTCAACAAAAACTTGGTTGGATCATCCAAATAAATGCATTGCTATATATAGTCAAATCAAATGTTTGGTTGATTCAACCAAATTTTCTGGGTAATAAAGTTTGGTTAACTATACTAAATATTTTGGTTGATCCAACCAAATCTTTTAGTTGATCCAACAAAGTATTTTGTTTGATCCAACGAAATGTTTTTGTTGGTTTAACAAAAAAGTTTGTGTTTACATTAGAGGAGAAATAAAACCATTCTACTGTAATTTATTCACGTCGTGGCTCATATTTTATTTAATATTCTTTAACCTATTCAATGGAAATTAATACACCTTTGAAAATAAACTTTGAAATACACTTTTGAAAATTCTTTTCACATGTGACACTTTTATGTATTTTGAGAGGTTAGATTTTCTTAACAGGTGTGAATATTGGTGAACCTCGTGAATGAAAAGTTATTCTTCCGATCAAAATTTTCCATATATTAGTGCAGACCCCAGTTTTTTAATAAATCATGTACTGTGAGTGTCCACTTACTTGTATCACTCATTTTTAATCACTTTCACGACACGCCCTGTTGGAAGTAAAAAGATATAAAAGGATAGAAATTTTTGGATAGAAAAGGATAGAGATTTTTTATCCCTCCCAAGTGTACACCTTGCATCCATCAAACGCTAACTTTTTCTATCTTTGTGTATATCCATCGTTTTCACTGCACTGCCGAGCTCGTGACTGCTCGTGGCGCCCTCATCATAGAACGAGACCGTAAAATCGGGATCCGTAGAATAGGGGTTTTGGTGTAGGTTAAACAAACTGTTTTGTTGAATCAGCTCAATCTTTTCTCTAAGTGTGCAGGAGCTTCAAAACTCTAACCTCCGCCACTACATATATTTGTCGGTATGTAACGATTACTACGCTGTACTAGAGTGTATCAATCTATTTCTCTTGCATATTCACCGGAAAAGGTTGGGTGAACTGTGTGTATTTTAGCGTCTGTGAATAATCAGCAATCAGCAGTAGCACTGGTGAAGGTGGTAGCAACAAACTGTACTAGTGTGGAT
The DNA here is from genome assembly GCA_904066005.1 of Synergus itoensis. Taxonomy (NCBI): domain Eukaryota; kingdom Metazoa; phylum Arthropoda; class Insecta; order Hymenoptera; family Cynipidae; genus Synergus; species Synergus itoensis. Next base: position 46,021 of record CAJFCP010024733.1, on the reverse strand, counting down.
TGAAACTGGTATACGGAAAGAGGTAGTAGACGATGCAAATTCCAGAAGTGAATCTCAACCTCGTCAAAACTTCATCTATGTGTCGAAACTAATTTCACTTCTGCGGTACTATATTCCATGAAAGGACGTCAATTCATGCGAATCAGCTACCTTCAAGATTAAGACAAAATGACACCCAGGTACAGCGAAAACGTTACAAAATACTGAAAAAAATCTTTGATGATCCATGATCATCGTGATCGTATTATTTTTACGTATAAAATTCCGATTCCAATAAAATTAGATCGAATGTTCAATTTACATTTCGGAATTGACATTTTACGTAAAAATAATTAAAATGAATCATTGATTTGCTCTCTAAATTTTCTATTTAAAAAATAAGTTAGGCTGACAACCTAAAAAAACTATTAATTCTGGTATTTGTCGAGTAAATATGAATAAGCAGCCATTTAGGCAGATCCCCCTCCCTCCCTCCCTCCCCCCTCTCTCTGATATAATCGTACCTCGACATACGCACAATTATGAATACACATTGTGGAGCCAGCTTAAAAAGTAGCATTTAATACCACCTCTAAACACACAGAAGACGGCTAAATTCGAAGCAGTTAAAAAAATTATTGAGTGAGCAAGGGTACAAAGACTTTTTCGATTCATACTGATATTTTCAGTATTTATATACAACTAGTACTAAAATCATCACATTCCTCGTAGTAAGGCTCATTTCGCCCTCTTGGTGACTGAAGTCTGTGTAACATCGCCGTTAGGTGTTTATTGTTAATGACTCGACTGTTTAATTAATCTATGGAAGCCTCTGTTGTAATAATCTTAATAATGAATTAAGTGATGATTATAGAGAAAAATGATTATATATTGTCAATTTAACGGAAGCAAACCAGTCTAAATATATGATAATTAAAAGTATATTAATTAATTATAAGAAACAGTGGGCAAGCTCATTCATCCGCAAATTTAAGTTCTTCATCCTATAAGCAAGGCAACTCGTTGCGTCACATCGACCCTGTAAAACCATCTAGTTCATGATCCGCTTTCGCCATTTCAATTTTCTGTCCCCTTGTGTTGCTCTTTCCATGTTACCTCTACTCTTCTATCTTCTCTTGTGTCTTCTGAGAAAAGTACATCTGCAGTATCCGAACAAGGGTCGCGTCGCGACAGCTAGATCTTTCCTCCACCCAACCGTCTTAACCTTCGCTTCGTTTTGCACTTTACAGCACCTTCTTTGCCAAAAGTCTGTACGAGTAGTCGGTCGGAGTAAGACGAAGAAAAATACAATTCGTGAAAGCAGTAGGCTTAATAAAATAAGAACATTGTTAATTCATCCTTTAAAAAAAAAAACATCACGGACAGTTTAATTACCTTCAGACAGTATAACAAAACAATATATATCTATAGTAACTGTTCGATATTACATAGCTGTATAAAAAAAAAAGAAACCGAAATTTCCTTTGGCAAAAATGTATTGAAGTTGTAACTTTTGAGTTATGAAATGATTAACAGGGACTTACACCTTGTGGGCCAATTTTCGAGCCAGTTTTGAGGAATTTATTGAGGAAAAACTAAACAATATTTTAATACGGGACTTTTTCTATTCTATTGTAGCTTTATTAAATTTCACACATGATTTTTTTTCACTTTTCAATATTAACTGCCAAGACCTGGAGATGGCATTGACAGCATCCATGTCAAAAGTGCAGGGTAAACGGTGTGCAGCATAGTGATGGGGTATCAATATCGAAAATATCGATATTCAGCGTCCGATATATCGATATTTTTCATTATATCGATATTTTTTTATTTATTTAAAAATTATTTATTTCTCCCAAAATCCAACCGAAGAAACATTTCTATTTTCTCATCCAATGCAAATATCTATTCCATTGGATTTCTCCCAAACTTTAATTCTGTATCTGTCTGTATCTTTGATTCTGCAAACATTTACAAAAAGATATACTTTCAATGGATGAGAAAAATTAATAGAAAATCTGCATCCAATAAGAACGCGTATTCCCTTGGCTCTGCCTTATCTGGGACTCTTGGACTTTGGAACAGATTATCAGAAAAAAGAAATGGATAATACAAAATTCAAAATAGTATTAAAATAATACTATTTTATGTATTTTGATACTTTAATAAAAACAATTTGAATAAAAATCTGTTTCTAAATAATATAATCAATTATTTATTTGAAAATAAAAATATATAGAAAATATCGATATTTCCATTCAATATATCGATAATGTCGATATTTAATTTCCGATATATCGATATTTAAAATATCGATATATTTTTTTCGATATCCCATCACTAGTGCAGGATTGTGTCCACCCTATAAACAAAAATGCTTTAAGAAAAGTAACTGACAGAAGTCGGACACTTCATTTAAAAAAATAAATATTTTTTTTATTTCTTATATTTCGATATTGGAGTTTCATGTAAATATAATTAGTTTAATAAATTAAATAATTTTTCATACAAAAACAAATTGTTGAATATATTATACCCATGATTTCGCGCCCGCTAATGTGGCCATACCCCTTAATGACCGCAACCTGCCTCTCTTATCGGCATTTCCACAGCGTTGCAACAGGCATTGGCCTCCCGCTGGGATCTGTATTTTGATACAAGTAGAGCAATAGGGATTTTACACGAATGGGTATTTTTAGGACAAGTGCAAAGTTCCTGTCCCCACATGTATCACATATTAACAAATATTAACAACAAAAACAAAATATTAACAAATACACTGTTTGGTTATTTTTAGAAGTAAAAACTTGGTTTTTCTAAAATGTAATGAAATGTAAATAATGACTAATTTTTGAACCTTTAGGGAGTCTACATGAATCCCTAACAATCAACAATTTGAATTGTTAGCAACAATTGTATAAACAAATTATCATCTTAGGCTTTCTTGGAGAAAAAAGTAGCGTTTCTATGATGTATTAGCAGCTTGTTATTTACCAATGACTCTTTGCGATCAATCGAAAGTAATTGATAATTTTTAAACAAAATTACACTGAAACCTAAATATGAGTCCCCTATATTTCTGTCATTCTGAGAAGTTGGGTTGCCCCTAAACATAGATGAGGTAAGGTGAGGAGTCGAGAAGGGAACACTGGTACATACGCCGCTGACTTACGACCTGCACGTTCCCTTGATATGTGTCCGCTGGCAGAAATATAGGGGACTCATATTTGGGTTTCAGTGTAATAAAGGCAATTTTTTGGCTATTTATAAAGGCGGTCCTGCCTAATATTTTATTACTAACCGACCTACCTAGCAAGAGACTCTATTTCTATATTACTAATCCCTCGTTTTAGTTTACAACTTAAGGGGTTAGATACAATTGGAAATTTCAAAAAATCAATTTTTTTTATTGCATATTCTAAAAGTACAACATTTCAAAAGTATTCTCCGAAAATTTCAAATCAATCCGAGCAGTATTTTTCAAAATATACGACTTAGAGTGGAGTCGCCTCAGGTAAGATAAAAGTAGGTAGGTAGCTCGTAAGTACGCACCTCGTCGACGGGAAAAAATGACTGTTGCTGCAGCTGATAAGGCGAAGGAAGGTATCCTTTATGGACCCGGAATCGATGATTCAATGAAAGTTGAATAATTAAGATTTTATGTACACGTAAATTATACTTAAAACTTTAAACGCGTTTTTCTCGAAACCACGTTTTCAAAGTCGGTGAACACTCTAGCTCCAAAACGGCTGAACCAATCGTTACCAAATTTTAGGAGAGAAAGAAGAAAAAAGAAAGTAGGAGAGAAAGTGGTTTTCTAAAAAAATGACAAAAATTTTTGATTTCAGATGATCCAGATTTAACCAGGAGTGTTCACCGCAAAACGCTTTTTTTTTTGACCTTCCGGAGATTGACTATAACTCACGTGTTTATCATTATTTTTTCACAAAAAAATTCCTGTAACTACTTGAAATATGTATAAATCAACTGCCACAATATTAATTTCAAAATAAAAATACCAGTCCTTAAAAAAAATTCGTGAAAATTGCCTTTTTTTTGACGTCCTAAGTGTATCTAACCCCTTAATGCAAATCTGGGAAAGAGGACAAGTCAATGAAGCAAATATTTTTTAGGTTTAAAATTTTAAATTACTTGATTGGTGCCTCACTGATGGTTACTTAGGTTGAATATTTTCTTAGGTCCTTCACGTCAAATTATTAATCCTTGAGAGTCCTTCTGAATATCAATTTGTCCACGGATACTTTTTCGGCGCCACTGTGCGGCAGGGTGCAAATGAGTTACTTCTTTAATAGGGGGATGGTTTGCATTAAGGGGCTTCTGGGCTATGGGATCACTTGCTTTGGTGTTATTAAGAAAACTAATTGTAAGAGCTGCATAAACACTATTTCGTTTCTCCGAATACACATATTTTTGACCACTCCCTGTCCCCCTGGCATTTGAACTAGGACCACTTTTGTGTCTAGATTTTGTATTTGTGGTCTCTTATGACTTTTACAACTGCTATGTTTATAATTTTATGTTATATAATTACGGGTTACGAGAGCATTCAAAATTAAGATAATATAACATGCCGCTCGCTTTCTGTGTTTTAACTTTTAATCTTCTCACTCCTCTCTTCCGCTTTTTAACTGCACAATGTAATGTCTCCTGAAGACTTTTTTAGCAGCTAAGTTTTTTGTAGAATGTCCTTTACAACAGTGGTCTGGAAATCAACCCGGACACTCTCAATCCTGCCAGAGCATTTCAGATAGGTGAGTCTGGTGCAGCAAGACTTCAAGATGTCGCTTTGAAAATGAAAAAAAAAGACCTAACACCGATGAAACAAGTCCCTCCATCTTTCTTTCTCCTATTTCCCTTTTCTTCTGTTTTTATCTCTCGTTAAAAGAAACTTTCGCATCCGATCGTCGGCGTAGCATGTGGCTCTTTTGCAGTCGCTGGATGAAAGGATCCAGAAGAGTGCTCGTACGTGAGCCACGCCATATTTATTTCACTTCTTAATGAGATCCAGCGCCCAGGCACGCTTTCTGAGTGAAACGACCTTGTAGTTGAAGCCGCGCGTAGGAACGTAGGCGAAAAAATGACGCTCCGTCGCGTTTGAATGTTCTTGGTCACAGGGCGAAAAGTAGAGAAGAAAGAGATCGTCAGCCGCCTCTGTCTTTCTCACCCTATCGACTGTCGTTCTTTCCCGGCAACCGTGTGTCGCGAAAAAAAGCAGACAGAAAGACCCCGTTAAAATGTTCCGCTATGCACAATTTATCAAGGACTGCGAATGGCTGAGGATTATTTTTCTACTCGCTTTATTTTCTTAAAGAGGAAGAGAAAGAAAAAGAAAAGTGTAAAAAACGAATAAGAAGAAAGAAGAACCCACACGAAGAATTGGATGTCTGCTAACATCATTGGGCAGAATATCCCACTTCTGACATCATAAATTTTCACTCTGTTACGTCTCGGGAGAGGCGTTCAAAGGGAAAATATAGAAATCATAATCAAGGATCTAATCCTGAGCGGTTAGGAAAAGATCCTCGTGGGTTCGTATCCTGTTAAGGATCAAAGACGCTCGCGCTCTATTAAATTTCGATAAAACTTGTTTGTGGGAAAGGGAAGGATGAAGTGACACGAGATTATTGGTTTTTTTCTACTCACTTAAATTTATTTCCTTAATTGAAAGTTGTAGAGGTCAATTCCCTAAGTAGAGGCCAGTTGTTGCGGATGTACCTACCGGATGTAAACTACTGGAGATTCTGATGTAGAAATCCGGGCAAATTGAATACCCAGTACCATATGGATGGCAGATACAACATCGAAAGCATATTGTTTTTCGCAGTCGAATAATCCTTGACATTTTTATCAATTTGCCGTTGTTTTGTAACTATAAAAAGATGTGTTACATTTCCTTAAAAATTAATGTGAGATCCATGGAGAATAGACATAAGGAGACCAAAGTACTGTAACGCAAAATAAACAATAATTAATTTAAAGGCATAATTTTCTGCGCAAGATCGGGCTCGGGTTACTTATTCCAACGCTCGAGGCGCCACCGCAGCATTATTTTGGAAAATACAATTTCTCAATTTTGAAAACACTTTCTGAGTCAATTTACATTGTGACAACGCTGATGAAGGTTATATTTTCATTTAAATTGAAATAGTTGACTAAAGACAATGCCTAAAAGTTCTAATAAAATTCATATTTAAATTAATTAGTATTTGCATTTTTTACTATATACCTATTTATATATTAATAAGAAATGTTACATTAACAGGGCACAGGTCTGGTCTCGGGTCGGGCACTGACCAGAAACCGATCGGGCTATTCAGTTCGGCCCCGGTCGGGCCGTGTGTTTCATCAGCGGTCTGGCCCAGACCAGGTTGCCCGATTTGGACCCGATTTGACCAGATATGGGCCGGATCGGGCCCATAGTGAAATTTCTGCACGGGTCATTTATCATTTAAAATAAATAATGATTTTACGAATCTTGTTTATCATTTAAAATGAACGAAATTTCAATAAGCGTATTTTACTTACCATTTCGAGATTGTACTTTCACTTCATAAATGTGATCTACTCAACAAAATCTACATAATATAATTTAATTGTGGTTATATTATTGTCATTTTCAAATGGGCGGCCATTTTTGTACGTATGTTCATACTAGCGCCACGCACGGGAAGTTCAGGTGCGTGTACTTCCCGAAAATATTATTTATTTTTCGTCAAGTCGGTGTACAGGACTTTGGTCTCCTTATGTCTATTCTCCATGGTGAGATCTTAAAAGGAGTCCCATACACATTCCCGCACTGTAATAGAAAGCGCTATACGATCTGATTTTGTAATTTTAATATTATAATAATATAATTTTAATAATTGCATAATTTGGATTTTATAATTTTTAAATTTTGCATGGTCTTCTTCATTTTAGTCATCTTTATCATAACGATTCAGTGTGAATGTTTCTGAATTTCTATAAGAAGAATTGTATGGTTATAGTGACAGTGATAACGAAAGGATTTTTCTTTTATTTTGGACGTATTCAAGAAAATGAAGATCCTTGTTAATGAGGAATATAGACGATTTATGAAGCCTTCATAAATTTGATAGTGACTTTTATCGGCTTCTTGGCTCGTTGGTTGAAACACGATATCGCATAAACCTTATCTCTGGAGCCTCCGAAATTTAAGAACGCCCTTCCTCCATTCTAATTTCCTCCGGGGGTGAGTAGCCGAAATTCTGACCGACCCTTCCTGATGCTCACAGATCTATATTCTTCCATTCCACACGCCTATTCCACACGTGCAATATTCAAGCCCCACTGATACCATTCCACTGAAGGTCATCCACCGTTTGGCTCAAGCAAGTGGATATACCTCGAGGGTCAGAAGCAACGGAAATAGAGAGGGGTGTGAGAACATAGATTTTTATGGTCAGGAAATCTTCTGGGAATTTCAGCAAAGGAGTGCTTAAGGAAGTTAGAAAGTAGTAATAAAAATTAAATTAGATTTGTGTAAAATTTGACCACTTCCATTTTTGTCAAATGTACACGTTTTGTAACCCCCTGCACGGAAAAAAATAGTACTGGAAGAATTACCGAACTATTCCGATGTGGCGGATATGAGAAAAATTCGGGAGATAACCTATAACTTTTCGGTAAAACAACTGAAACTATTCCAGAAGAATTACCGAACTGAGATTCAGAGAGTCAGATTTCTGACTTTTTCATTCGCAGTTCGGTAATTCTTCTGGAATAGTTTCAGTTGTTTTACCAAAAAGTTATAGATTATCTCCCGAATTTTTCTCATATCCGCCACATCGGAATAGTTCGGT
>CAJFCP010024733.1:12165-28306 GCA_904066005.1 Synergus itoensis | reverse complement strand
CTTTTCACGCAAGGGGCGCTTGCAATGCTATTTCGTGGCGTTCTAGAAAGTTCTCCAAATGTCGGAAAACACGGGGCCACTTTTTCTCAGCGGCACCCATAGAGTGCGTACTCCTTATGTTACTTCGTGCATATACTGATTCGTACACAAAAAATTTTCCAGAATGAACTCGGAGCAATATAGGTTATTTTATAGTGGACCAGTGGAAGCAAATTCAAATGCGGAATGAACCAAGCAGCCATTTGATTCGTCAATTCTCTTATGCCACAGTTCACAGTTTGAACTGATTGGACAAATAGTTTGTTGGGTGTAATTCCATGCAGGAGCAAAGCACAAAATGAACAGGCAATGACAGAAAGCCTTTGAGAAGACAGAAATTTAAAGGTGTTGCGTGATTGAATGTTCATTTTCCGCTTTGCCATTCTGATCAGCTATTTTTTTCATGCCTTTAATATGGATTTAAAAAATTTTTAATGATAGAAATTGAAAATTATGATATTCTTTAGAGGTATATGCTACGTGGTGGATGGTACATGGTACAGGAGTCGAAATTATGGTATGATTCGGTAATTATGGTACGGTCTGGCAACACTGGTCTCCACGGTTACCAAAAAATTTTTCTCTGTAGGGAATCACTGATGACCGTTTTCAATAGAGTTTCCTCTCTATCATTGTGTATACTTCGTGTCTACGGAATAAGATAAGTTTTCCTGTCTATCATTATATATACTACGCGTTCGCCTCTTTTGTATCGAAATATACTATTTTTCTCCAAAAATGTACAAGTATTTAATAAAAATGTTAAATAATACGTAATATACGGGGTTAATTAAGGTTCTATCAGTTTGTATATCTGAAAGATGATGAGCATGTTTTTAATATCTCATGCATGACTTCCACATGTATTTGATTCAAGGGAACGATAAGAAAAGCATGTGATTTGAGTAAGGGTAGTTCCCAAAGTCATAAAACTTTTAAGGTTTTACGATAAACTTTAAAGTCATCCTTCTTTGGTGGAAAACGAAATGTGGATGTATTATTTATTTTACCCACGGAGTTTTACCAGCTGTCTATTCCCAAAACGTTGGAACGCATGCTACTATTCTCCCCCTTACACTCTCTTCTGCTTAAAACGAAACCAAATGGTTGACTACTCCTAGAAGCGAGAAACTTTTAATAATGCATTTACTGCATCAAAACAACCCTCCAGACAGGAGTGGCTCGCTCGCCTCATAAGACGTCACGTAATCCAATGCCGCTTACTCCACGGAGGTTTTACGATCGCGAGTGCTCGTATAACGAGACTGGATTACCGAATACCTACCTTATGTTAGTGTTTCCTAAAGCGTACAGCATTCTAAGTTACAGTGTCAAGGGAGCGAAAATGATGCGAGCACGAAAATTGGAATCTTGCACGTCGAGTTTGCCAAGGTTCTTCATTTAGAACGGCGTTGTGGGCAAAATATGCCACTATGCCTAAGAGTATAAATAAATTTTCCATTTTATAAGGGTACCCTGATTTTTTGTCGCTTGAATAATGTTCCAACTGAATATGTGTGACGTTTGGCGAGGAAAGGGACCTTAGGGTTAAAAATTATCAGGTGGCCAAAATGAAAAATCAGATGAAAATTTTTGGCAGCGATTTACCTCGATGTGGGGAGGTTAATTTTATGTGATTTATATATTTCGCCTTCTCAAGATGTTAACAAAGGCTTAGGATGTCTAATCTATCATTAAAATGCGGAAGTGCATAAAATATTCTCATAATTTATTGAATATTCGATAAGACACAAACGTACATTTTTCAAATTTTTGGCCTAACGGCTTTTATAGAGTAGTAGAGCAAACGAATAAAATTAATCAGGGAATAGACACATCGACAGTTAAATGAAGACATAAATACGTTATTTTCTTTATCAACTACACTGAAACCTCGATTTAGTTGGACTCGATTTAGTTGGATTCGATTTAGTTGGCGCAGGCGGAGCTTAGCATGCTTTATGGTCCTTAGAACCCACCCATGCAGTGCCGTAACTATCGACCTTGGCACCAGTGCTCTCGCATCGTGTTTTAATTTACCGCTGAACGCGCTGACGTCCCCCCGATTGATACAGCACTTTCTGTCTGCGTATGACATTTTATGACTTTCGATTTAGTTGGAGCTCCCACACGAGCGTCCAACTAAATCGAGGTTTCAGTATATTGTCAATTAATATAAAGTATAAAAATTATATATTAGAAATGAAAACATCCATTCGCGCCAAAGGGGCGCTGTGGTGTCATTTAAACATGGCCTTTTACTTGGACTTAGATAGTCTATGTAGTTACGCAAGAGCTACACCTGCATCCAGTATTCTAAGTCTAATTTTAATACTCTAATAATCTCTGGAATAATGTTAAATCCTATTTAGAGGTTTTGAATGTTTTCGCGCGCGTATGTGGTCGATCCTTTATCGATTCAACAGTCGATATACCGAAAAATTCAAGTCGATCGACAACGACATTTTAGTACCATTACTATGTACCCCGTGCAGAAAATACCCTAATATTCCCTACTTTAAACAGGGAACTGGTCGGGTGTTATAAAGGGTAACTCGACTAGAAAATGTTATGCAGGCTCTTGTCAGGGATTGGTAAGGTTACCTCTGTTTGCTTTGTAGAGAATTACAGGGAAGTTTAGAAAGGTCCTAGTTTAAAATTTAGATATGCACTACTCAAATACGAAACGTATTTCCATGCCAATGTTTGATAGTGTTATGCTCCAAAAGTTTGAAACTGTCTGAGGTTGGTGCTATCTTTCCCTCTACTACGCATAGTAGAGGGAAAGATAGCACCAACCTCAGACAGTTTCAAACTTTTTGAGCATAACACTATCAAACATTGGCTATCTTTCCCTCTACTACGCATAGTAGAGGGAAAAGATAGCACCAACCTCAGACAGTTTCAAACTTTTGGAGCATAACACTATCAAACATTGGCATGGAAATACGTTTCGTATTTGAGTAGTGCATGTCTAAATTTTAAACTAGGACCTTTCTAAACTTCCCTGTAATTTTCTAGAAAGCAAACAGAGATAACCCTACCAATCCCTGACAATTAAGAGCCTGCATAACATTTTCTACTCGAGTCACCCTTTATAACACCCGACCAGTTCCCTGTTTAAAGTAGGGAATATTAGGGCATTTTCTGCACGGGCGGGTTATCTTGCTAATACCGCCTTTTTTTATTGCTATTCAAAGAGTCACAAATATCCGAAATAGATGGTATCTGCACAAAACCATATGTACATTTGTTTAATTATTAAATGTGTGCAATTCATGATTCCTTTCGAAATCTGTTTAAAAGAAAATGCCTAATTCAACAAAACCTTAGCTTTCTCATTAGCTCGTGGTCTAATTCTACGTCTTGAATTACGTAAAGTTGGAATTTATTATTCTCCTTGCTCTATAGTTTCTTTGTATTTTCGCGTTCTGATTTTCTATATAGTAGACGTTTACCAAAAAGCGACTTTTGAGCAGTATTGTTGTAGAAAGTAGAGCGATAAGTAAATATAATACTCGACTTCGATCTTTTCTTGTAAATAAAGACTAGTAGTTAATAAGGACTGGTATTATATAATTAAATAATGCGGTCACGATTCGTTATTCCCTGTGGCATTCTTCGCCAACTCCAAAAATAAATTAGCTCGATTTCATTTATATTTCCTTGTGTAACAGAATAAATAGAGTCTTATTACTGGCTTAGAGGATACATTTGGATGATCAGGATCAAAATTGATTTAATTTTTTGATACACGAAAACAAAATACATACTTGGTATGTAAAAACCGCGTTATTATTAAATTGAAACTTATATATGAGACGAGATGAGATGAGAATTAATAAATAAAAAGACGAGAGCTTTTCTTGTTAATGCTCAATTCTCGTATTTTCTTACTCAAATGCGACACTGAACCGCACACTTTATTTTCGGTTTGCCTGTGTAGCGTGGATCTTTTCATTATCATATTATTGACTCTGAAGGTTTCTTTGAAATTTCAGTTGAAAAAATTAAGGCGATCATCATTTATTAATTAATTAATTTTCGTTAATTAACAATTTATTATTTACTAAAGTAAAAAATTTTTTGAATTGAACTTTGCGATACTCGATTTTATGGTGTTCAAGGATGGTATGTGTAAAATTTCAGATATTTAACTCGATATTTGTGAAAAATAAGCAATATTGTTTACGGAGATTTATCTCAGGTTCACGATTTGATGAAAATAAACAATCATCGCTTTGAGCAACCCCTAAAGCATTATTGATTTTCTTCCAATTTTGAGAACAATTTTTATTTTCGATGCTTTCGAAAATTTCGGTGCATCGCATATAAATTTCCAAGAACAGATTTTTTTTAATTACCCTAATGTTGACTGCATTGTTAAGAATTATGTGTCCCAGGACAGGATACATTTCCATCAGAACATGGATATTCAGCCAAAAAAGCGCTGACTTGATAGAACGGATTGCCTCTGTCGCTTCTGCACGCACCTTGCAACTTTTCGAAATTGCTAGAGAGAAATTGTTAGCCTTAGTAGCAAGATTGATCGGTTGGTTGACTCTCTCTTCGGTAGATACAAACTCAAGACTTGGATAATCTTCCCTCCTTTGCTGTTACCAAGTTTGGCAATCAATGCATGAAGTAACAGTTTAATTAAATACGGTAATACGTCGCTGACTCGCTTATCCTCCTCAGTGAAGATATACCAATCTTGGATATCATCGTTGAAGACCACCATCGTTGGTAATATAGTCTATGTATTGCACTAAACTATTCCACTTTGTTGAGAATTCAACTAGTTAAACTTCCAAGACCATGGAAATATTTTGTAAGCTTAAATCCATCTAATTTTTAAAGAAATATCTATGTTCATGTTAGATTATGGGATTAAAAAGCGTTAAAACAGTTGTAATAAAGAAAACCAATTAATCAATAGAATTAGTTTCATTCCAAGCCAATCCGTAAAAAAGGACACTCCTTTCTGAATGAATCGCGAGCCAATCCAACGTAGTCCTGAAGATTTCTTTCTGAATGAATCCGAACTAATTTCAGATCATCCAGAAGATTCTTATGGATAATATGGATCCATAGAATCCATATAATTATGCATCACATAAACAGTTCTGGGCAACGTCTGGCAAAAGTCCAACATTTTCCACGAGGCCAAAATCTATATAGATTATGGGCCTTATTTCTGATTTCATCAAACACACTGTGAAACTAGCTGTGAATTCGATCTCGGGTGTTCCATTTAACTATATTTATATTTTTTTTGTGCTCATTTTTTGAGCACTTTGCTTCCTCATTATAATGAAGCTGCAAATGAATTTGCTTCCTCATAGAGAAAAAGCATTACCAATTTTCCTAAATATTTAAAAATATATATGATTCCTTTTTCTCGAAACAAAGAATCTTTCGACCTCATCATTCATAGTTTTTAATCAAATTTATTTATATTAGATAACTTAATTTTATACGATGCAAAAAACCTTTTACTTTCTTACATTAGCATTGTATTTTGTTCATTTGAAGATTTGTATAATATGGGCCATTCCATCCAAAAATTACAATCGATAATTTTTTTCATACGTAATATTTTTTTTGTTCTTTAATTGAAAATATTGGACACGTATTCTTTTATTTCGACATGATATTCAAACTTTTTAAGGTACAAGTGTTTGAACATCTGTAATAGAAAAAATTGAGGATTTTTTAAAGTCTTCCAGTTATAATACAGTCTTATAAAAGAAGGTTATTTTCAGGTAAATTCAACGATTACCAACACATATATATACAACTGTTTTAAATAAATGGCGTTTACATAAAATTTGGAACTCTTAAAAATCACTCTTTCAAGGATTAAAATAATCTTTATAGTTTTTAGAATATCTCCTAAAAATTTCAGATTGGGCCGTTGGGTACTTTCTATTAGTCAGCTAATTGTTTATAGTCAGAGGTCAGCTTCGAGCGCATAATATGATAGGGGACTTGAAAAAAAACCGACATATTATGAAATTATTTGCAAGAATTTTATTTAAAAGTTGTACCACGGGCTCCTGTCACTATTTTCTTTTTCCATCGTTAATAAAATTAACCTCGGAATTAACGGAATAGACGGATTACAAATATTGTGACGATTATGATAGCGGTGATAGCAAAAGTGACATATGTATTGTTCAATGAAATTTAGGTGGCATTATTGGAGTATAAGGATTGTGACAATCTGAGAGTGATTGTTACTTTAGCCTAATTTCAGTATAGAGACAGCATCTTCTGGACGCTCGAAACGTAAACATACCATAAGAATTTGAAGGCTGTGAAAAATGTAAAATACAGAAATTGAAATTGGCATGCGAAAAAATAGTGAGCCGACTTGGTAGGATAAATATTTGTACAATAATAATGTGGAAATGTGACACTTTAATCTTCAGAGACGAAGAACTTTCTAGGAAGCGATTTTTATTAAGTAATAAATGTTAAGGCCAAATTAGATGTAAAATTAAAAGAAGTCGAAGAAATATGAGAATAAAATGTAGAGAAATAAGATGATCTAATTGTTTAAATTAATAACTGATCGTTACTTGGAAAATAACGCGAGAGAACTTGTGATTTTGAATAGATTCTTTGATTAAGAGTAAATTTATAAGGACATTTCTATAGGATAAGACGAGAAGAAAAGTTCATAGAAAATCATAAAAGATAATTAATTAGACAATTTGTTAGGCTGAAGCAAACCGATTTGTGACTAATTTGGTGTCCCGAACGTGTCTTGAGACAGTTTTTGACACCAAGCGAGGTCGATTGTAAAATCGATTTGCGTCATAGGGTTAGGGCACTATATAAACAAGTGATCATTATTATCCATCTAATAATTTAGACACCCACGCACATTGTAAGTAGGTATACTCGAATTACTGTCTGGGTGTTCTGACACCCAGTCCGTTTGACTGCCGTGCTTTTGAACTTAATCTATAGAATTTTGGACTAAATGGCTCGCGCTATCCAGTCGGTGCAAGTCCTTTGAACTGTTCAGTGCTTAATTTATTTCGTTCCTTTCCCTTGCCTTCGGTTCTTGAAGTTCGTGGTAAAACATACATATGTATGACTGTGTAGTATAAACTACATTTCTGTACAATTGTAATCAATACAATAATGGTCATTTGTCACAGACGTTGCTTACCATACGGTATAAATTAAATTATATATTTTTCATTAAAAAACGCGTCTCCCTATTGTTGAATTATTTCATTCAAACCAGAATTACTGAGCTCGAATTTTTTTAATTATGTTATTTACAACTCTTCGTGTTGATTCCATACAAACTTGTTCACTCAACAGAAGCTTGGATTGTACACTAGCGCGGATCATCACATTGTAGCTTGTTCGTTCCTATTTTCGTGGGATCTATTGTATTTCGTGTATTTCGACGGTGATTCGACTCTGCGTAATTGACGTTTTTCGCGCCCGCTTTCGCGTCAGCTGGAAATAATTGTATGTTCTGTGAATCGACGACTAATGGTTCACTGCGATTTTCTATAGCAAAACTCAAAATAGTTCGATTAACAAATGCATATACATGCTCTACACAAAAATCGTTGCAGTGACAAATACAATCCTCTTTTTAATCTTAGTAATTATGTCATTAATGATTTATTCACACCAGTGGCGTAGATAGCTTTTTTCGATGGGGGGGATATGACTTGGTAAATAATTCAAGTATAAATATGAATAAACATGGAACAGAGTAATTTTCTTAATTCTAATATGATATTAAAAGACTCATGGGGGGATTGATCTCCTGATCCCCCCCCCCCTTATCTACGCCACTGATTCACACCTAGTAAATCCTTTAAAGGCCACTGTTGCAGCTGAGCAACGTACGTGGATTAGATCAAAGTAGACTATTCCGCATCTCGTAAGGTGGTTTTATATTATTGTATTCTTAATAGAAACTAATAAAATAAAAACTAGCTGTCAAGTTGTATCAACTTTTGTGCTCATTCAATGAGCACTTTGCTTCCTGTAAGCAAATATGATTTGCTTCCTCATAGAGGAAACATTAAGTATTTAATTTTCTTTACATCAGCATTAAAATTTAATTATTTGAGAAGTTATATTCGAAAAACTCTTTTTCGAAAATTACAATAATTACAAAAACTTATCCTTAATCCGATATAAATAAAGAAACCGAAAATAAACTTTTTAATGTATTGTGCGTAAGTATATCGTTTTACTTAAGTATCCTTGTTTATATTTAGAAAATTTTAGGGGCCCCCGCCAAATGCCAATCAAATCTTTGCTGGCGACAGTCAATATGGCGGAAAGTGGGACAGCGCAGTAGAGGTCGTAAATTGGTCTCCGGTAAGAACACACCTTGTGTTCTTTACATCATGCCCACAGTTGCAACTTCTCTTTCTGAAGGTGCAGTCCCATGTCGGCAGAAAACGTCGGCGTAAAGCAGAAACTCATGAGAGTAAAAGAGACAAACAGATCTACCAATCTCTGTCACTCTCATGAGTTCCTGCTTTACGCCAACGTTTTCTGCCGACATGGGACTGCACCTTGACGCATTATTACGCGCTTTCCTACAGCGTCTAGTAGTCCATATCTATATGTCGATGGTCCAGTGGCGGACCCGGGACGAAACATAGAAGAGTAAATGTATAGATGGCTGAATGCCTTTTCAAGTAGTGAAATACTTATTTCCTACAAAGTCGATTTATGGCCGATTTCTTCACCTCTGGATAAAATTTATCTTGCAGATAAACCCTATTTAACCATTTCTGATTGGTGGATTCAGGATTTATCTGCAAGATAAATTTTATCCGGAGGTGAAGAAATCGGCCATTAGCAGCGCGCTCACGACGCGGTAGCGGTAATTTTTAATATTAAAATTAAAACTAGAAAATTGTGGTCGGTAATTTATTATTTTTTGTCAAAACTAACTACATACAAAGATATAATCTACATATTGGAATATAAAAATGAAAACTAACAAATTACGTTATAAACATGCATCCTAAAATTGTGGTTAGAATTAATCGTGGTTAGAAAACCACGATTAATCCAAGTCGAGTTCTCGCCCGTAGGTTTGTTTTATTTAGGTTCACTAGCTCGAATGCGAGTCCCCCGCGCGCTTTTACTTTCTTTCTAAATGATATAATTTATGATATTGATATCCGCTAAAGTTGCTTTTAACAATTAATTCCAACTTTCTTTAACCAGCTTGGGCATCCTAATTTCAAACTGTCAATTGACTTAAAAATATTTTCTTATTCAGGAAAATATTTTTAGTAAGTTCTCCTACTTTGACACTGATGTGTAACCACGCTGCGTCTATCAGATCTCTCTTCATCGTTCGCGCTCGCCGATCAGGCCTCTGAGTGGCCTCTTAGACTGCGTAGAAAAAATAAAATTCACTCTGTATTTCAATTTTTATTTTTAAAATTTTAATTTATTCAAAACTTGCTTCTTTTTATTTTCAAAGGAGCTTCCTGAAAATTTTTTTGGGGGGGGCTCCAATTTTTACCGCCCCCACTGACGACTCTCCGAGTGTTCCCACCCTTTTTACAGTAAAAAAATACTAATTCATTTAGTAATTCATTTAGTGACTAAATCAATTAGTCACCCTTACTAAATGAATTAGTATAATTATTAATTATATTAATATTATTAATTATTATTATTAATTAGTAACTTGTTACTAATTCAGATTTAGGGATTACGTCTATGTACTATTATTATTTTCAAAAATTAAAAATCGTGAAGAAAAATGTGAATAATCTGAATTTGCTTATAAATAATGATTAATGTTAGCAATTGAAACATCTTAATAAGGATAGTTAAAAAAGCTGTAATGTGTTCATAAGAAACAGTTTATTCTTAAGCAAATCATGATTATATATCAGTATCGAAATTTGGCAACTACAAGTGGTTCATTAAAAATATTTGACCGATAATAGTAAGTACCTGTGTTTATAGGGCTCAGTTAGACGCGGCTACGTTAATGCGTTCAACTTATCCCCCTGGATTACCAAGGTTTATCGAGACTGCTGTAGATTGTGGAATTTACATAAGTCCTCAGTGTGGCATGTTCACTGTACAGAGCCAGATAAATTGTTATCCTGTCTTATCGTATCTAGAAAATCGAATTGCTTATTGAAATATTTTGATGCTTTGTAAAGATATTTTATTGTTTTCAATCCCCGCTTTTATAATAATTGAGACGAATTCACAAAAAACTTTTACAGGTATAGGCCTCTTTTATGCGTCAGTCAACTTTGAGCTTCGTTTTTGAGAAGGATAAAGACTTATTTTGTATTATTTTTATTTGTATTTAAGGAATTATTTCCTGCATAATTTCTTTGTCCATTTTTTTGGCTTAAATCATGTCAAAACATCCCTGGAATCAAAATCTACAACGCTTAAGTACCGACCTAAATTCAAAATTTCTTAAAATTAATTTTTCCGAAGCAACTTTGATGCTTCACAACCAAAATTTCCGAAGTGCTAATTGCTGGAGCTGAACACACGGCTCAGGCTTGGTCCAATTTCGGTAGCCAAAGATCGGTTAACATTATTGGGCTAATATCGGTATTTTAATCGACCCAGTGTTGCCCCAGTACTGGCACAGTACATTGGCATTTTAAATTTATCAAGCTTCCCCCGAAGCTTGGCCCAGCTAGAAATAAATATTACAGATCGCTGAAAAGCCACGATATTCAAATTTTACCACATTTACTTGAACGGCTACCGACCAAATTTTCTCCGTATTGAAACAAATAGAAACTATGTTAAATGGCATTTCAGGTAAACAAAAATTGTGAAAAATGATTTCCAGAGAATTTAGTTTTCGGTCAAATGAAATTTACGTGAAGTAGGCGGAATAATCTAGAGTCTCTGAAATAATGAGTATTATAAAACATAATAAATCCTGTCTGTAAAAATAATGGGTTTGGAGATATTTTTGTCAGTATTTAACCACATTTTATTCATTTAACCACAACTTTAAAGGGCATCTATTTCTTACAGCGCAAAAACAACATCGGATTCTATAGAGAAAAAAATGCTACAGACCAGTAATCGTGGCACTCTTCTTCCAACGAGTCGATTTATTTTACAACGTTTTTACGTTCGATTTATTCATGCCCGAGAGATCTTTTGTTTCCCCCATGGGGAGGTACATGCATACGAGAACCGCTTTAATTGGTCCCGTTTGACCTCCATTAATCATTATCATCCTTTATACGATGCTGCGAATGGCGCTTTAATTACGGATGTGTAATCGCTATCACTGTCAGGGCAACGGATAGCGCTACTAACAAATGAAAACGCGTTTCACGATAATTTGGCACAACCATGATGTGGCTTTTGGAAGCAGACGTGTCGCAGAACAATCAGATGATTAGCATTTATAGTTTTGACTATTATAAACATTCGTGAAGGAATGTATGGGTGAATGTCAACTCGTCGCTTTCTACACTTTGCTACACATGGAAATAAAAAATTAATACCTGTTTACACCGCTTTGTTCTTTATAGTTTATTCAGTTTTTTCTTCATAGAGTCTTTTCCTTTTTTCTTTATACATACCACGTTTTTGTATTCTTATTCCAATTTTTCACAATTATCACTAAATAATGAACTTTTACAAGGAATAATTTACCTGTGCCCGGCTCTGATTATTTCTATTTTTGGATATATTGTAGAGGATCAAAAATAAGAAACACGTAATTTTTATATCGGTCCTTTCTAATATTTAAAGGGTAAAACTTCCCCTCCATTAAAATAAATACTTTGTTAAATTTACTAATTTTATTAGTAATAAAAAATTATTTTTTTATTTCATATATTAGTTTTACACATTTATACATATAAAAACTAGTTTCTACTAAAGTATTGTGTGTGTATATGTATATGTATAGTATAACATAAATATGTTTTGTTAAGTTATTAATACAGGATGTATACACGGAGAAAAAGGTCTAGTTAGGCCAACTAGATGAATCTAGTTACGCGTGCCTAGTAAATTTAAGACAGATATTTCGTACGTCTTACTAAATGTTTAGTAAGTGGTGTAGTAGAACCGATGCGTCTAGTAATGGCGACTAGTGTCCGTAACTAGACATCTAGTAAGGAGTTGTCCCCCACTACTCTATTACTCTCTTCGATGCTCCCTCCTAACCTATTACCCCCTAGCTAGTCTACTTAATTTTCGGCGTCACTATCTTCAATTCTGCATTTTCTTGACGACACGTGCATTTTCTAGTTCATTTATTCTTGTTTAGTGCAGTTTATTTTCTCAATAAAAGTTCTCAATAAAAGTTTCCAATTAAAAAATGAGTGAATTTTGTGACTTAGAAGTGGACAATCTATTGGATCAATGGAACTTAACCTCTTATAAGTCTACATTCAAAGGTAATTAATATTAATTAATTAATAATATTATATATTAATAATATATAATATTATTATTATTAATATTATACATAAAATTTTACCAGAAATCTAGTTAAGTTACCAAAACATAGGAACGTAAGCCTAACTAAATGTTCGGTCACATTTTACTAGACAGCTGGTTAGCCCTACTACCCACGAAAACGTTGGCCGTACTAATTGTCTAGTAATACTCGCACCCGACGCGTTATACGCCTAACCAAACAGAATCTAACTGAACTGTCTAGCGCGCGCAACTAGACAGCTTGTTGGTTCATATTTAACTACACTGTCTAGTAGGGCGTACCAGGATCCTCGTTGGCCTAACTAAACCTTTTTCTCCGTGTATAGTTGTATATAGTATAAATAAATCTTTGGCAAACATGAAATTAGTTTACCGAATGTCAGCGGTATAGTGGTTTACCATAAACTACTTGAGTTTTTTTTTAATTTTTAAATCCAAGTTTCATGTTCAATTTTGCACCTCAAAAATTCTACAACTCTGCCACAAAAATTTCTTTCAAGTTTTTACTGATGGCACATATGATGATTATTAAGACCAATAATAATGAGTGGTCTGTGGTAGCAGAAAGGTCACGGAAGCTAATACACTCGACTCCCTCAAATTTCACGAAATCCAAAACGGAGACTCCCTCAAATTTCACCAAATTCCTTGCCTCTATATTCACATCAATTGCGCATGCGTATTGCGTATAAAATAATATTTTTCAATACTTTAAATTGCGCGCCAATAGCAACCAATCAGATGCCGAGTGCCATGGCATGCGCAGTGATATTACGTGTTTAGTGAGAAAGATGTTGGTGAAATTTGAGGGATGAATGTGGTGAAATTTGAGGTTGTGAAAGTTTAGCGGTTAAAGTGTAAATTAAATTTTTATTCTGAATACGGAAATCACCGCCTGAGATACTTCTTAAAAATGATATTGTTTCTTGAGCTTAAGAACATTTTCCATTTCAAGGACAATGGAAAAGGTCATAGAAGGGATGATGTAATCAGTAAGAGAAAAGATGGAAAGAGGCACCCAGTGGTACCGGACACACGAAGATCTACGGCGTCTGTAGGATAATCCTCAAAACCCAATTATTTTACTGCGACTCGACTGCGACTTCCATCAGTGCTATAACCGTTGTTGTTTCTATTCCAGAACGAAACCGAACGAACCTCGTTTAGGCGATTATTAGCCGTTATAACTGGAAATTTAATTTCTTCTCACATCCTTCTGTCTTCCTGCTCCTCTTTCAATATTACTTACTTTATTCTGCAACTAACTTTGAAACCGAATATTTAGGGGCGTAGCTACCGCCGTATCAGTAGTATCAATGATACGGGGCCCCTGAGTGTGTTAGCGAAAATTCGTAAAATTAAAAATTTTAAATTAAAAGGGTAGGAGGATTAGGGGTTGTGCATAAATTACGTTGAGCTTTTTGGGGGGGGGGTTCAGTCAAAACCTACGGATAGGACGGGTTACGACGTGCTTAAAACCCGTATAAGACCGTATAAGACCCGGAGCAGAACCCATTTTCAAAAACCGTCTACGACTCCGTCTACACCCAGGTATAAGCCCATGTTCTAACAGGGTTCTATCGGGTTCTAACGGTTTTTTCAAGCAGGGTAGGATCGAAATCGTCATGCTCACCGTGCAAAGAAGAAGTCATGAGGTAGTTGTGGAAAAAAGAGATGTGAATAAGTAGAAGAACGGAGTCGGTTGGGACAGCGCAATTACTTCGACATCGATTCATTATCAAAACAACGCAACTTGCCCGGGGAGCTCTAAGGCAAAAATGCTCTAAGCGCGTGTCAGGCCTTTGGACCGTATCTGATGGAAAGGCCAGGAACTACATAGTCACTTCCGTCTTTCTTGAATAATGACGTACGGAACGAACTGCTCTATACTAGACAAGCACTCGCTGGATTTGTAATTCAAATTTACAATTCCTTCAATCGATCCTTTGCGAATACCCTCTCCCCCATAAGTCAACAGTCTTCCTCTCTCACTGCGCTGGTCGGATTCTCTTTGATTAATCATATCTACCATAAGTTAGAGTATACATACTTATATTTATTACTTAAAAGTTACGCATTATGAATGGAAGTAAATTGACAATCGGAATGAACTAAATACTGTTCTTAAAATTCTGAATAGAACGCAGATTTACTCAAAGAATTTTTATTAATTACGGCTCATGTATGGGATAATATAACCTAAAAAACTCACCTGCAAAAATCAGTTACAAATGCTGGCACACCGAAAGGATGTCGGGGGGCAATTTTTTTCCCCAGGAAGAAAAAGTCCATTTTTGAGGGGGAAAGTCCCTCAGAATCATTAACACTCGCCATAAATAACAAGAAATCAATAAAATAAAGCATTTTGCACTTGCTGACAAAAAATAAACAGAAATAATGTAAGTAGCGCCGCCTGGTATCTAGATCGGTCACTAAAATCGATTTAAATGGACTTCTAGCGCCATATTCAAAATAGAAAAATTATTTAAACATATGTAGGTATAATATAATTACTTAAACGTTCTAGTTCTGCACTGTCTTTGCTTCAGATTCAGATAATACTGGAATAGATATAATTGTTTTCAAAATCAATTTATAGTATATACTAAAAACCTTTTCGATAAAATACGTTTGCTTACACGTTAAATACTCACTGTTATGTATTAAGGAGCTTATAAGCTATAAATAAAAACAATGAAATATCGTTATATTCAATTATAATTAACTTCATTAATGAAATTTTAAAATAAAGAAAAATCAATCTTAAAAAAATTGACCTCCAGTACCGGCCAGTAAAAATATCATCAATTAAATAAGGCAATAATCACAAATGTATTGATTTGAGAGCTCCGGTATGTTTGCACAAACTTCATGAACCCAAATTTTACAACTTACGCATTTTATCGAATCTTCTTCATAAGATTCAAGGCACAAAGGACAAATTATCTCTTCCTGAATTGGCTTGCTTTTCTTGCGAACATCTTTTCCAGAGACCAAACTTTTTCCTTTCTTGCTAGCATTTTGTCCTGAAAAAAATTGTTTGCCTTGCTTCGGGTCTCCATCATTTTTATTGCTTTGCATCATAATGTACATCTAAGCAAGTAAATATAGTCAGTAATCAACTTTTGATAGTGGCCGGTACTGTAGGAAATGGATTATATTATTATTCACAATAATGGCAAATAATGGACGCGTAAAGGGTTATAAAACAATATATTTTTAAATGCTACATAATTTATCAATACATACTAGGTTTTACTTTATTTTAACTCATCCCGAAAATTTTAGAAAGCAGTCTTCAAACTTTTGTTGTGTAGCTTATATCCACGATACGAAATAGTATTCTTTGCACCGAGAGCCAACCAGTCGCGACAGGTTAGCCACGAGCGGGACAAATACTCGTGATCACATAGTAAACAAACGGCAAAGGCTTTGTCAGCGCCATTTGTTATAGAATTTTAGAAATAACAATTGACCGGTACTGAATGCCGGTCGGTACTGTAGAAATTTCCCCTAATCCAGGAAAAGTTTTCTACTGAAAACAAAATTATAATACTATCACAATATTCATACTTTTATAAGTATTTAATTAGATAGGGTAAACCGGGGCAAAGCCGACCAGTTAATAGTGAATGATTTT
>CAJFCP010024733.1:0-11765 GCA_904066005.1 Synergus itoensis | reverse complement strand
TTTTTCTTTTTTAACGTCAATTTTCAAGATTTAAGTAAGTAACACTATTACAATGAAATAGATTTATTTTGTGCAAAGTGGAATTAAAATTGTTAAATAATAACAACGTTATAAGCAAAGTCACCTTTACCCCACCGGTCGGCTTTGCCCCGGTTTACCCTACATAGTTACAGACGTTAAAAAACGACACTTATTTACAAATATGAAGTGTTACTTTGTATTTAATGTATAGATTCGCATTCGTTGTCTACGATAGAACTTTTAAAATAACACTTGTTACTGCGTGAAACTTGATTTTTTTTCAAAATGGCAAAATACTTGTCACCTTATTTCCTTTGAAAAATAAAAAATAATAATATTTTATCGACGACCAATTCTGTGATTTGAAGTTGCATTACAAATGGATTCGGTCGAGAAACAAATTTCTCGATCCCCTACCCTTAATAAAAGTCATTGATGACGTTTACAAACTCGACAGTGACATTTCGCGCGATTTTTAAAAAATTGATAATAGAGAAAAATGACTAGTTAAATTTGCAAAGTGTGAAATGAGAAGTGAAAAAACATAATAAGAGTAATATATAATATAATAATCAACTCCTCGTTACAAATAAGATCAAAGATCATTTCGTAGATGTGTGTAGCATAATGGCTGTTACTTTTCTGTCAACATTCATAAAGATAAAGTGGAAGCAAATCCGTCTTAAATAGGCCAATGATTCTCTCAGTGTTGTCAATAAATCCAATAATTGCTTGGAATGATATGTGAAGCTTAAACAGTTGCATAGTGTTCTTAGTTGTATATGGATCGACTCACTGACGTCGAAAACACAAACAAAATCTGAACTTATACCAAGTGTTAACTAGCATAAACTTGCTAAAAAAATATGTTACCATTACGTAAATCTAAAGGTTTGTATTTACGTTTTTTGAAATTCAATATAATATCTAATAATAGAAAATATTTCTATAACAACTTGCTTGGTAAATAATTCTCGAGTGCTATAAATATTGTATTTTAAATCATGGATTTTTATTCAATTTTTCATGTTCATAGTAAACAAAAAGATTTTTATTTACGTGTAATCTACATACGCTTCTGCTTATATCGAATATTTAAGAAATACGAATTATTAAACTGTTTATGTAACGTACAAATTTGATAAATTAAAAATTTTTTAGAATGATGTATGAAAATATGTGTATTGTAATGTGAGCATTTTGATTATTGGCTACAATTCATGCAAAGATGCACGTGAGAACAAATTTTTAATTACACTCCAACAAATTCAAACACTAAACTTCGAAATATTGATTGATTATTCATTAAGGGCATTGAATAAACAAACTCCAAATTTATTGTGGCTACGCCAATGACGTTTCCTATACGTATAGGAAATATTTGGCCTAAGATTATAATAAAGTAAAGAATAATTACCTAATATCGAGGGTCGTACATAATCACAGGATTGCAGGCTTTCCGGTCATAAACATTTGGGACTGGTAAAGTGAATAATTTTGGTGAAAATCTTTATTTTCTCAAACGGAAAAAAAAAGCATCACTGACACAGCGGACAATATGACCGCGCGGGAGGTTAAATTTCACACTAACAAACTCTACTTATTTATCTTTTATATTCTTGAAATCGGAATCTATATTGAATTCCGATTTTCCAGTATATATATATAGCTTTATTTAATTAGTCAACGGTTTAAAAAATTAAACATTTGGTGTGAAATATGGCAATATAACCTTAAAAATTTCGATCCGATTGAAAAATGCCTAAAAAGAATGAAAAAGTTTCTGTTCGATCAGAATTTTCTGATAAAACCATTTAAATTTTGGAGACTGATTGAAATACATCATTCCAATTCAGAAAGATGACTGTTGAATCCGCATTCTTAAAAAATCCGATTCACTAAAGCAGTCGTTCAATCGTTTCTTTTTTCCTGGGTACCAACTATAAGTCTGTAACAGAGAATTTCGCGATTGATAACGTACGAAGGTGTAATTTGAGGCCAAAATAATAATTTACTTTTCATCAGGGCACTCGCGCTTCGCGCTCGGCTCTGTTTAACAATATTTTTCATGATTAAAACGAAAACTACTCATCCTATTGCAAAATGGCCAAAGGAGAACTTGTAGATCTTTCTAAGACCAATAATTATGTTTCTTATCATTTTCCCTGCATCTCGCGTTATTTGGCCAGGGGCGTAGCGAGCGTGTTGAGCTAGGGGGGGTGAAATTGTCATAAATGCCGACTAAATAAGTGGGATTTGCCGACTGTGACTTCACAGCGATTTTAATTTATACACATTTATGATAAAATTATATAATCGATATATAATTATTTAATATACATTATAATCGAATTAGCCGAAAATTCCGAAAATGCCGACTCGGCACGATGCTAGGGGGGGTGTCACACCCTTGACACCCCCCCATCGCTACGCCCCTGTATTTGGCTCAAAATTTGAATTTTCGATTTTTTGAGGAAATTCAAAAAGTCGTTATGCCGATCCTATAGGGCGTTCAAAAAGAAACATTTTTCATCTTTAGACTTTTTTTCATATCGTGCGTGGTTTGGCTTCTAATTTAAGTTTTCTTTCATTTTTTTGGATTTTCAAAATGTTATAAGTCTTTCAATTTTTTTTTTATCCGAAAAAGTCATTAGGAAAAATTGTTCGACTTTTTGAGTACTATGAACATCCGTGCATAGAATTTGTAAATTAAAAAAAAAAGTGGTTTCAAAAATTTTCAAAATGCTCCAACTTTTTGAATTTTTATCCAAAATGGCTGGCCAACGAACTTGACCTTCATTTTAGGACACTAAAAGAGTATACTAAAGGCTAATCAAATCGGTCAATTCGTTCGAAAATTATCGTGCTCACAAATTAAAAATCTACAGACAGACACACAGGCAGAAAAACAGACAGACATTCATAAAAACATGTTTTTCGGGATCAGGGGGTCCCAAAACGTGTACATTTGACAAAAACTGGGGAGTCAAATTTTATACAAAATACCTTCTCCGATGAGAATGTAAAAATTAAATAATTTTAGACCTTTAGTTAGTTCAATGACATCTGGTATCTGTTTCCTTAATCATTTACTAATTCTATAACTTTATCCAAGGCCGGCGAAGCACTGATTGTCTGTCTTTATTGCTCATTAAGAGTTCGTAAATGTAAACAAATGAGAGCAAGAGAGATGAAAGCATATGGAAAACAATTGAAGGTTTTCCATATGCTTTCATCTCTCTTGCTCTCATTTGTTTACATTTACGGCTCTTGATGAGCAAGATAGACAGACAACCAATGCTCTGCCGGCCCTGACTTTATCATTATGCGTTTGCCTTTCTTCTATTTTCTGATGCACGGCTTGCTTTCTACACTCTGAACACTGTAAAAAATTTTTCGGGAATTTTCCCGAAAATGTTTGGGACGCTCATTTCCCAAACATTTTTCGGGAATTTTCCCAAACATTTAGTAGGGAAAATTCCCAAACACTTTTCGGGAATTTTCCCAAACATTTAGTAGGGAAAATTCTCAAACACCTTTCGGGGATTTTCCCGAACATTTTATGTTTTTTTCGTCAATTTAGATGATTTAAATCATTTATCTTCTTGAAGTTGCTTCGCTACACATTTAATTTTTTGTTAATCGATTTGTACCAAAACAATATAATACAGCAGTCACAAGGAGACATAATTTATATTGAAAGATATTTCGTTTTGTGTACTCCAGAAATTTTTACATTAAAATTTTAATCTTCTCAAGGAAAAGGAAAAACGTCAATATGGGTAAAATTTACTTTTGTAACCTTATAAATAAAACTAAAAATTCCAAAAGTACAGCTTAATAACGTGTTCTGTAAATTTTTATAAAATACGATTAAAAAAGTCTTTAAAAGTAATAAAATATCTAAAAGTAATAAATATTTATCTGTCTCGTTACGCTGTTTCTCACCTTGACAATAAATAATTAAATGATCTAAAATATAACAATTTTTTAAAAGAATCATTTATAACATTCGAAATAACTATGATAATGCAGTTAAAATATTTGGAGTTAGATTGTATTATTCACGTTAAATATGAATTTTCTCGTTTAAAGAAATATAAATTTCGAAATGTAATCTAAAAATTCTAACTTCGTTTACGTAAAAAGTATCAAAACATGCATTAATTTTGTTTTATGTTCACACTCGTTTATAAAAAGAGACTACAGGTGTGATGCGATAATATATCAAATTTGCAATGTGAAATATTTACCTCATTAATGGTAATATTTTCAATCATTTCAGCAGGTTATGTACGATTTCTCTTTGCGATCATGCTCTGTATCGCAAACATGATAATATATGGCTTAAAAGTGAACATATCGACGACAATCATAGGCATGGTAAAGTCATCGGGAGATGGCGGCGGAGCTTTAGCCTCGGATGAATGTAATTTTGGAAATGAAACAAGTGGATCAAACGTTGATATTAACGGACCTTACGAGTGGTCTTCTTTTGAGCAAGGTCTGGTAGTCAGCATTTACTTTGCCGGTTACTTAATTGGCATGTTTCCTTCTGGATATTTCGCTGATAGGTCAGTAAATCTTAGAGACATTACGCTTACATATATTTATATAGAATTACAGCTTTACAAATACGGCACGTTATCAGTTTTTTTAGATTTTCAGAACAGTAATATTAATCAAAAGCATAGATTTCAATTCAAAAAAGAATCTTGTCCAGGTTTCTGAAATATAATATTACGTTCGAAGAGAGCTTAGAAGCTTCAATCTCTTTTAGAATAAATTTAAAAAAATTCAGTGTTCTAAACGTGATCAAAAAAGTACTAATTTACACTGAAAATTCGACTGAAATGGATGCACACCTAGAGAGTCCACATATAATCGAAATCACCCTGTTGGAAGTAAAAAGATAGAAAGACTATTTATTTGAATCTTTTTCAATCTTCAGGATTGAAATAGAAAGGAAAAATGAATCCAAATGTATCCATCCCTATCCATTTCAATCTATTTCTATCTCTTTTTTAATCTACAATAATCTCTTTTTTTTGAATCTCAATATTTTTATCTTTCTATATCTTTCGTCTATCTTCGCCAATAATTTCCCATCCTCCATCTATCCACGCCAATCTTTCTTTATTCTCCGCCTAACCACACTAATCTTTTTCTATCCCTTTCGCAATCTATTGCAGCGCCTATCTTTTTCAATCCCTACTTTCCTATCCATGTCTATCCCTGGTCTAATCATTTGAATCCTTACTTATCTCTTTTACATGCTTATCCTTTTTAATCTCTACTAATCTATCCTTGTATAATCATGTCAATCTTTTTCTATCTCTCTTTAAGTATACTACCAAGTCTATCCATTTCAATCTTTACCATTCTTATCCATTTCTATCCTTTTATCGTCTTTTCAATCCTTTCCTATTTCTCTTGAAATGTAGTACCAAGCCTATCCTTTTCAATCACTACATTTCTATCCATGTATATCCTTAATATAATCATCTCAATCTTTTTCTATCCTTTTTACAATCTACTGGAAAGCCTATGCTTTTTAATCCATACCTTTATATCCACATCTATCCACGTATAATAATTTCAATCCTTCTCTATCTCTCTTGAAGTATACTATCAAGTCTATACAAGGATAGATATGGATGGAGAGGCTTGTAACCCTAGGTACGTAGCTTTTAATAATTTGATTAAATTATTTAATGTGTTCACAATTGGAACTTGATTTTTATCATTAAATTATATATGGATTTGTGTTGAACGTAAAGTAAATATATACGATAAAATAACACTTTCTTCAGCAAAATGTCAATTTAAAGGGGGGAGTTAAAATGAAAAATTTAATGAAAAACCTACGTAGATTTTAGGGTGGGGGGTAGTTAAAAATCTACGGCAATCTACGAGGGGGGGAGGGGGGACTCAAAAAGGGCTACGTAGTTTATGGACGAGCCCTAAGTAGCTTTGCCATAATTTTCATCATCCTGACAATTAGCTCCATTCGAATTATGACACGTCATGCTTTTTACGACTAAGATCTTGAAAATTCCGATGAAATGATAACATGTCGGCTTCCTGTCCGGACTCATTCCTCGAACGAAAGAGAAAATTTTCTAGCGGATTCTGGTTAATATGCTTTATCATCAAACTGTTACAACCTACGTCCTTCAATCTGCTCCACAAAACTTTGAATGAAACTTTCAATAGTTTGTTTCAAATTATGTAGACACTATGCAGTAGGTTTCTTCGTTTCTTTATTATAATATACGGTATCCGAGAAACAATACCGATGGCATCATCAAAGAACGGTTGGTGAAAACTTACATCCGTAAGCAAAGTTCTATTAAACTCGTTGTGAG
The DNA here is from genome assembly GCA_904066005.1 of Synergus itoensis. Taxonomy (NCBI): domain Eukaryota; kingdom Metazoa; phylum Arthropoda; class Insecta; order Hymenoptera; family Cynipidae; genus Synergus; species Synergus itoensis. Next base: position 5,376 of record CAJFCP010024733.1, on the reverse strand, counting down.
GATCAACCCTTACTTTATCAGTAAATGCACCGGTGGAATTCTTTTAGGTCCATTGTCTGTTGATCGTGCTGCAACGTACAAAATTATATTAGAAATTTATTATCATTTGCAACAATAATAAAAAATTATACAGTCTGTTCAACAAGAAACGTTGGTCGATTTCTCGAAAACTATTACAGATTTTTGAACGTTTTTTTTTAAATTAAAGTACTTTCAAAGCACTACGGCGCTACTACCTAATAGATGGTCCAGTCCCCATCGTTGTCCAGAATGGTCTGGCACCTTTTCGGCATGCTTTCCACTAATTTTTCAGCGTAGTCCGTTGGTAAATCTAGCCATATCTTTTTGATTTTTTGCGACAGCTGTTTGAGGGTGAATACACGTTTTCCAGCAAGCTTCCTCTTCAAAACGCTCCAGACATTCTCGATTGGATTTGCATTTGGGGACTGTGATGGCCAGTCCAAGGTTGTGATGTCATTTTCCGCTTTCCAAGCGGTGAAGAGACGGCTTCGATGTTTAGGGTCGTTATCCTCTTCTAAGATCCAATCAGCATTATCGGCTCCAAATATCTTTTTAGCAGACCTTAGAAGACCACGTTGATATATTTGGAGCATTTTCTGAGCATTGAGGTTCTCGGTGAAGAGCTCTAAACATCCAAAACCACGCTCGGAGAAGCATCCCCAAACATGGACCTTCACTGGGTGTTTAACGGTCCGCTGGAGAAATCTACTGCCTGCCGCAGACCAGGCATACTTTATGGGAACCCAAGCCCAGAACGACGCTTCATCAGAAAAAATAACGTTTGACCAGTCCGGGTGGAGATTTTCCGCAGCCCATGCCTTTCGTTTTTCCATATGGGTTTCTGAGAGCAGGGGTTTTTGCCTCGTGGTACGGTACTGTACCTTCGATTCAGCCAAACGCTGTCGAATGGTGTTGATACTAATGTAGACTCCCTTGTTGGCTAGTATAGCCTTGGCATCTCGCAATCCTAGAGTAGGGGTACGCTTGAACAGCTGCACGATCGCTTTATCCTCCTTGCTGGTTGTTACTCGAGATTTTCCTCTTTCGGGAAGGTCGTCGACTGTTTTATCAACTTTATACCGCTCAACCCACCTCTTCACGAACGTCTCCGACTTCTTGATGTATTTAGCAGCCGCGCTGTAGGACATATGTGGTCATTTTGGATGGGTACACAAAAAGACAGCTTCAAAACGTTTGGCGTAAACGGAACTCATTTTAATTCACGTGCATTCTCTCGGACGGTTCGAGCGATACTAGAAAGACTTGGCAACAGCGCCGTAGTCCTTTGAAAGTACTTTAATTTAAAAAAAAAACGTTCAAAAATCTGTAATAGTTTTCGAGAAATCGACCAACGTTTCTTGTTGAACAGACTGTAAGTAAATAAACTATAGTGCTGTACCTGAAATGGAAAAGATTATTAGAAACTAGCAAAACACTTCTAATTGAATAATTTTAAATATTATTTATTCATAATATATTTCAAAATTGTAAGTATTAATTAATAACCTATTAATTAATAATTATTATTAAGTTATTAATTAATTAACCTTTATTGTTTGCAGTCCCCTCATAGGTAGCTCTTCAGACATTTCTATATCACTACAATTAAGGGCATGTGATACTTTACCATAAGAGCAATTTAGTTTACCCAATTATACATTCATAACAATAAATATTTTTAGCTAATATGAGTCAATAAACCTTCGTCTACATAAGAGGAAGGTTTATTGACTCTTATTAGCTAAAAATATTTATTATTATGAATAATTCCAATAATGTTGTTGAGATTGCACCAATATATAATTTAATGACAATTCCACACTTTTCAGTAATTTAAAGATGGTTTTAACCATCAGGATCTTGAACCTGAAAGAACGCTTTTGCGATAGTATCTGTTTGCCTGTTTTTATAGCCTGTCTGTATGTTATTATATACCATAAAATACTTTTCAATATTTTTTTTAATTTTCGAATCAATTTTTATCCAGAAATACGTATACCTTTTAATATTTCTAAAGTATTTTTTATTTTCCGACAAAATTTAAAAGAGAAGATTAATTTTTAAATAAATTTTTATCTAAAAATACGTACACATAATATGTTATTATTATAATTAATAATAGAAATATGAACATACCTTCAAATTCGGAAAACAGAAATTTCAAAACAAGGAAATACGAAAAAGCGAGCGGAAACATAGGAGCTAACTTCAATGTGCTGACAAAGTGAATGAATACGAAGATTATTATTGTAGATTTAAAAAAGTGCATCGGGGATCCCGCCAAGCTTGGGTTGTAATATATTATTTCTTCAATAGCAATGAATTATTATTTATTATCATCTACAGATTCAACACAAAGATGGTACTGCTCATCTGCGTACTTGGCAATGCAATTTTAACGCTCTTGGTGCCAGTGGCAGCTGCAAATATCAAAGTTCTCTTAACTCTGCGGTTTTTAACTGGACTCATGAGTGCTGCTAACCTGCCGGTGGTGAATGTGCTTCTCGGAAAATGGGTCGTGTACGAAGAAAAGAGTATGTGGGTAGGAATAATCTACGCAGGCACTTCTTTGGGAACTGTTATTTCAATCTTAACTTCCGGAATGATAATGCACAAATCCAGCTGGGAAACTGTTTATTACATCCATGGAACTCTACCACTAGTTTGGTGTTTTGTCTTTTACTTTTTCTTTGCCGATTGTCCCGAAGATCAAAAGTTCATAAGCGAAGAAGAGAGAGAGTTATTGGTAACATCCTACGGTCACCGTACTCCCGGCTCTGTCAAAACGAAGGTTCCTTGGAAAGCTATTTTCACCTCTAAACCCTTCTGGGCTCTCATCTGGACAAATACGCTTGGAAACTTCTGTTGGTACTTTTTACTCACCCAGATGCCGCTCTTCATGAATAAGATACTGAGATACCCAATCGCATCCGTAAGTCTCTTATGGCCGATTTTATCCGGAGGTGAAGAAATCGGCCATTAAGTTTAAATCATTCATTATTTCTCTTCTTACGCAGTGCAGTGGCCCCAACTCGAGCCCCGTACTCTACTGCGCAATGCGCATGCGTCGCACTCGGTATTTGATTGGTTGCTATTCGCACGCAGCGAGACGCGCAGTTTGGAATGCTAAAAAAATATTATTTTTATTTTAAATAATGACGTTTTAACTTACAAAAATTTTTATTAATTAAATATTTATTAACTAAACATTTTTAGGAGTTAAATGCCATTATTTGTAATCGACAATAAAAAATAATATTTTTAGCATTTCAAACTGCACGCGAATAGCAACAAGTTTCAACAATTTTAGGTTACGTTTGACACTTTCAACGGTAAATGAAATTTTTTGTAGTCCAAATATCAGTACATTATTTTCATTCACTATTACAGAATGCAGCAATAACATGCAGCCCATATTTGGTGAACGCTGTTACTAATCCGCTTATTGGTAAAGCATTGGATTATGGCCGTATAAAAGGATATTGGTCCCAGACTGTGGCCAGAAAAATAGCAGTGGGAATAAGTGAGTTAAAATTTTTAACTTAAGGGACAATTAAATTTTTTATTTTCTTGTACTGAACTTTTTTTTACAAAATTTTTTTCTGATTGGAAGTATTTTATGCATAAAGCGAAAATAAAATGTCGAGTTCATTTTAAAATAAGTAACATTCAAATTGAAGGAAAAAAATTAAGGTATTTTCGTATATTGTTTAGTAAGTGTTATTCTATAGATATTAAAAACTATAATGTAAATAAGTATTATATACCATTTAGATAAATTGCAAAATGAGCGCTTTATGGAAGTTACTATGTAGTAGAAAATGATTTTTTTCAATTAAGGGCATGCTCTGCGCTTGGTTGTGAAAATTTTTTTTTCGGCGTTCACCATGTCCAAACGGAATGATATATCGTTCTCAAACTTTGGAATATAGGAAATGAGACATTAAATTACGTTTGTATATTTAGTTGGAGTCATTATTTTGAAAAAAATCAGATCCCTACTTTACCGACTTGATTTTTTTCAAAATTATGACTCCAACTAAATATACAAACGCAATTTAATGTCTCCCTTCCTATATTCCAAAGTTTGAGAGCGATATATCATTGCGTTTGGACGTGGTGAACGCCAAAAAAAATTTCATAACGTCGCCGTAGAGCATGCCCTTAAGGTTATTAAAGCTTCTTATTTAGTTGCGTGCATCTTAAGAACCAGATCAGGACTAAGGAGCGGTCGATGCGTCGCTCGATCCTCGGTCTTTTCACCCTAATCTAGGGGAGGGGATAGCTACATCTTGGCATCCGTTACATCCCATTCAACAAATTTTTATTTTTCTTGTAACTTTTTTTTTAACTTACTATTTAGGGATTAATATATGTGGGTCCATATATAAAATGTTTTGTGACAAAAATTATAATAACCTAAAATATATAGTACGCTTAATTTGAAATGGATTTAAGCCTGTTGGAGCATTGGACGAAAAAATGTAAACGCAAACACAGAAAAATATCGAAATCTGTGGAATGCCTCAAATCTGTCATATCATTTCATTTTTAGCCAACTAAAATCCCTGAAATCCGCCATTTCGTTCACATCTTTTCAATACGCGGTTTTTGAGGCCGCAAAAATAAACGGTTAGAAGTGTCGTTTAGCCAGAGTTTTTTTTTCGATTGCGCGACAGGGTGTATTTTTTTGTTTCTGGAAAAAAAAATTTGTTTGGCTATGGGAATTTCGACAAGTGTCGAGACGCGGGTGAGAGGGGTGCGGGTGAGCAGTACTTACATTTTGCCAAGTCCCTATCCAAGCAAAAGAGGCACAAAACTTCACTCGAAGGGTGCTTCACTCACTGAGAAAAATTTTACGAGTCTTATTATGCACCGCAAAACCCGAGCACTTACAAAAATTGTGTAAAAAAAATAAATATGATAAATCGCGTATAAAGTTACTAGACCTGTCAGCTGTTTCGCAGCAACGCCAAGTGACGATTACTGCGATTACTGCAAACTGCAAACAGCTGACAGGTCTAGTAACTTTTCATTTATATGCGATTTATCAAACTTATTTTTTTACACGATTTTCGTAAGTTCTCGGGTTTTGCGGTGCATAATAAGACTCGTAAAATTTTTCTCAGTGAGAGAAGCACCCTTCGAGTGAAGTTTTGTGCCTCTTTTGCTTGGATAGGGACTTGGAAAAATGTAAGAACTGCTCACCCGCATCCTTCTCACCCACGTCTCTACACTTGTTGAAATTCCCGTTTTAGCCAAATAATTTTTTTTTTTTTAAGAAACAAAGAGATACACCCTGTCGCGGAATCGAAAAAACATCTCTGGCTAAACGACACTTCTAACCGTTTATTT
>CAJFCP010024732.1:0-18701 GCA_904066005.1 Synergus itoensis | reverse complement strand
TAAATTGTATAAAATTTCAGATTAGTTTTTAAATTTTTTTTATAGTTTTATTAACCGATTATTTTATAAAATAATCGCGGTTTTCAATTAAACGGTTATCTATTTAATCTTAATCACATAATCGCAATAACCGAATATCCGTTACCAAACCGGTTAATCGCGATTATTCAATTAATGATTTAACCGAATAGTAAGAGCACTATTATTCTACACTCAAAATGAAGGAATACGTGTTTCACCGTTTGGCTGATTTTTTTTTTTAGGAATGATGAGCTGTTGAAGATGAATTTACAATTTCATGAAAGCTGTCAAAATATTTGTCAAAATGATGCTGTTTTGTTAAAATCAAATATGTATACATATTCGATTGGATTTTCTTTCATGCGATGAGGAACATTTAGCTCTATCGAATTCCGAAACCTCGAATATCAGAGAAAAATATTAAAATTGAGAAAATGGCGGCGGTTTTATTGAAAATAGATTTTCTCGAAAGCTTTAAAATTTTTTATTTATTATGTTTTTTATACATACATAGGTATATTTAGAATTAGGTATTCTCCACGTTTGGCTTCTGATAAATAATTCCTCGTAAAAATATAATACCTCTGGTAAATACATACGTCTGATAAAAATTGTTTACCAGAAGCCAAACATGGAGAATATGTAGTCCATATTATCGACGATCCAGAAAAAAATTAAAACAATTAAATGTGGCCTTTTCGTGAAAATCCATTTTCTAAATTTTCAAAAAAACCGCCGTCATTTTCTCAATTTTGAAAATTTTGATATTTTCCTCGGATCATTCGATAGAGCTGAAGTTTTTATGAAATTGTAAATTTGTCTTCAACAGCTCACCATTCCTGAAAAAAAAAAAATATTTCAACCAATCGGTGAAATACGTGCTCTTTCAAGTTACTTGAAGAAGTAAATTAAAGTTCTTTTAAAAGTTACTAGAGGAAGTAATTTAAATTTCCCTTAAAAGTTAGATGAAAAAATTTATAGTTCTCTTAAAAATTACTATAAAAAGAAAAAAGCAACCTAAATAATAATAATAATAATAATAATAATAAACAATAATTAACAAAGAATAATAAAGAAAAATTTGAAAAATTCAAACTTTAAACGCGTTTTTCTTGAAACAAGTTTTTGAAATCGGTGGCCAACACAGCGCCTCAATGGTTTATCTGATCGTTACAAAATTTTTATTTGTTACTTAAAACATAATTATCTAAGGAATGAACGGAAGGATTGTTTGAAAATATTTTTTTTTTTTGAGGTGAAAAACGGGCTTTTTCAGAAAAAAATGAATTTCTTTGTTCAAAAGTTCGCCATTTTGAAAGAAATAAAAAAAGCCTTCGTTCATTCCCTCCCTACACATGTTTACTAAAGAATACCGTTAGATTTTTTGATTTCACATGATACAGATTTGACCAGTTATGGCCACCGAAAACGCCCTTTTTTTGGACCTCTAGGAGATTGGACGTAACTTTTTTATTTTACATTATTTTTAATTAAAAAAATTACTGAAAGAGGTTCAAATATGTAGTAATTGAATGGAAAAATACTTGTAACATGATAAATAAACCGGTCTTTAAAAAAAATTTCTAAAAAATCGCTCTTTTTTCGACCTCTCGGACTGGCTGCTCCCCTTAAAAGCCATCAATTTTCACTGAGAAAACTGTTTGGTTCGGACAACAAAACGTTTGGTTGTTATAGAAACAACAAAAATTTTTGGTTGTGCTAACCAAATCTTGGTTCTTTCAACAAACCTGTTGTTGGCACAACCAAACAATTTTTGGTTGCAACAAAAATTTTTGGTTGTGTCAACAACAGGTTTGTTGAAAGAACCAAGATTTGGTTGGCACAACCAAAAATTTTTGTTGCTTCTATAGCAACCAAACGTTTTGTTGTCCGAACCAAACAGTTTTCTCAGTGTTGAATTATACAATATGAACTGCTTTAAATTTGATTGAAAGTTTAAAATAATAGTATTTTAAAATCTTTTGAGTGTTAAATTCCTCATACAGTGAAATTATTAAATACTAAAGCTACAAAATGTTCAGTTTTGTTATCTCCTAATTTAAAATAATTGTAGCAATTGCAGTTGTCTAATTTCGAAGGCTTCTAATCAAAACTGTATAATTACAAACCCTTGCTATTATTAATGCTACAAACAGGATTTATTTAATTATTAATTTTGAAATAATATAAAATTCAAAATTACGAGAGTCGGTTTTTAATGTTCAAATAAAAAAACAATTTATAAAAAGTGAAGAAATACGTGGAAATATTCAGAGGTAGGTCTTAAATATCTTAAGGATCTACTTAATCAGCTTGAATGTTCAATCATGCAAAGAACAAATTACTTTACAGCTTTGACACAAATAGCCAAAGTGTACTTTTTTTTATCGTTGAAGAACGACGAGGTGATTACGAAGCAATTTTTAGCAATGAAATGCACTTATTTGTAATTCTCGAATATATTATGAAAATCATTGCTGCCATATTTTCATTATTCCGATGGATTATCTGCGGGCGATGCACGAAAGTCTCGAAGGGTTCGCTCGATGCCATTATCGCGTTCTGCCAACGCTTGTCTTCAGTATCTTGATGTGCCTTAGACCTTCTCGAACAGAGCACGAAAGCCTCTTGGCCAGTCGATGCCACTATCGGATTACGACTAGTACACAGAAAAAACGAAGGATAAAGTTTACATCGATTTCAGGGTAAAGATTCGCCGCAACAAAAATTAACCTTGTAGAATAAACTTTACACTAAAAGAAGATAATTTTGCGATTTTAAACTGTCTCGGGATAATTTTTCAGTGAAAAAACGTCGTCTGCTATGCGGTTCACAGGTAGAAAAGTCGCCATATTCACTGATCTTAACCATCACATGGTACAGAAGTTGTGAGATCCGTCGGTATTGTAATACCGACGGATCAAACATGGCGGGTTTTGTTGGTGTGTCAATTGCTTTATTGCCAGTCACGAAAAATACGTTTTCATTCGTTCGCGGCAAGTCTAATTATTTTAAAAATAATAATTAAATAAGTACAACGTTTTTTTTAAATCTGGTATCCTAATTTGTAGCTCGAATTTACTCATATTTTGTCGTTTTTTGCATTGCTGCTAAAGACGTAGCAGACGACGGTTTTTATTCCATCGTAGGATAAATTTTCGCCAAATAGCGTGTAAACTTTAACCGCGGAAATTTTTATCTGCAACAAAATTTAACCATAGTTTTTTCTGTGTATCTCGCTTATTAATCACACTCACCCTTATAGAAAAGCACGCTACAAAAAATGTCACGCCTTAGCAAAAATAATCTTTTTAAATTCCATTTTAAAAATTAAGATTTCTAACTTTATTACAAATTACTGAGTTCGTGACTAACGAGTTTATCGATCTCATGGGTGTTGAATCCAATTTCTAACATCAAAACTTGATTTCTTTGGTTTACTAGGCAAACATTTTAATTAGATCATTTTTCCCTCCTATAGAGTTACTTATTTTTCATAACATCAAAATTGAAAATTCGACCATGGAGAATAGACATAATAAGGAGACCAAAGTCCTGTACATCGACTTGACGAAAAATAAGTAAAATTTTCGGGAAGTACACACTGCCTGAACTTCCCGTGCGTGGCGCTAGTATGAACATACATATGTACAAAAATGTCCGCCTATTTGAAAATGACAATAATATAACCTAGCTCAAATCTTGTGTCTTGTTCTTGTTCTACAAATAATAAAATATAATAATAAAAAAGAAAGCAAATTATAATTTAAGTAAGTTCAGTATATTATAGCTATTTTATGACTAAACAATATATTTGTTCAGTATATTGCTTTTATGAGTGTAAAATATTACAAAAATACAAAATAATCGTAATTCACAATCAATGTTGCTATTCATAATTTAATTGAATCTTTTCTTATCTTTTTTGTACCAATAAAAAGAACTTACCATAAAATAATATGAGTTTAATTATAATGGAAATTATTTTACTATATCATATATACGTTTATTCATTATTTACCTGCCTTAAGTTTCATACGACTTTCAAACAATGTATGACCACATTTACACTTGCACAGAAAATTATACCTTTAAATTAATTATTATTTAATACATTGCCCAATACATTTCATAAATAATATTGAATCATGAAGTAGTATAAGGAGACTCATCGCCATGTATTACACTTGCCCCCAAAACACGGTCCCTCTTCCTTCGGCTTTTCATTTCTTTAGCTACGAGAGCGCGACGGACGGAAAATGGAGGAATTACTTTTGACTATAGTAGCAGACGATAATTTTGTCGTCTGCTATCTGTCGTCTGCTAATATGGTGATATCGTAATTCCGCCATTATCCGTCTGTGGCGCTCTCGTAGCTAAAGAAATGAAAATCCGAGGAAGAGGGACCGTGTTTCTGGGGTACTTTTCATCAGCTAAACCACAGGCGATGGGTCTCCTTGTAGTTCTTCATGTATTGAATAACTATTGATTTGAGCAAATTTGAGGTTATATTATTGTATTTTCAAGTAGGCAGCCATTTTTGTACATATGTTCATACTATAGCGCCACGCACGGGAAGTTCAGGCGGTGTGTACTTCCCGAAAAATTTTCTTAATTTGCGTTTCATTACTTTGATCTCCTTATGTCTATACTCCGTGATTCGACTTTCGATGCCTTCATAGCGGGGCGAAAGTAGCAGTTTCAACCCTAGGATAGAAAGTAAAAAACAACTGAACAGAAGACATCGAAAGTCGAATTTTCAATTGATGTTATGAAAAATAGTATACGTGACATGGGGAGAGGCGACAATTTCACTCGTGTGATAGCTAACTTCACACTCGTGAAATTGTCGCCTTTCGCCCCTTGTTACGTAATATACTATTTCATGCATGTAGAGTCATCAAAATTTTATTTTGATACTTTTTCTATAAAATGAAGCGATTATTAACATTAAACTTTTTTTGCTTTGTTATGAGGACTTTTTTTATAAAGAGTACCGATATAGAACGTTAAAATCTATTTATTATATTCGTTGAGTATCTTGAACCCAACAACCTTAAATAATAAAATACATGAAAGAGGTAATTGAAATCTTGCCGTAAAGAGAAACATTCGTTTTCTTTGCTGACCGAACGTCGTGCGAAGTCATTAAGTGTGCGCTCTTTAAATTTTCACATCGCCTTTACGATTCGTTTGGTACAAAAAGCGTGGCAAATTAAATATTTGAGGAAGATTGTGAAGAGATAGAACTTTATAAAGAGCTTTGAATTATTTTTTCTAGGATCTGAATTCTAATCCTCAAAATTTAAACTCTTCATTATACTTAGAAAATATTATAATTAGGTATTTTTGCACTCTGTAGGGCTACTAATTTTTTAAATTGAAGTTTGTGTATAGAGCGAAAAAAGGAATAATTTTTATACTTTTGGTGTAAAATGAAACGATTGAATATTCAGCTTAGAATTCAAATTCCTCATTTTAGACAAAAAGGATTATAATTAGATAAAATATCGCTCTAGGCGATTAACTTTTGAATCTTTTTGTATTTCGAAAAGAATTTATCAGATTTCATTTGACTGAACGATTTTGAGAAAAAAAAGATTTTCAGTTATTTAAGATTTTATGGGTATACGCAATCCGAGCATACACAAATATTAAATTGAACCGCCGGATCGTAGAAGGGCATATAAAATTTTTTAGTCCGAGCACAATAACTTCTCACCCCTTTTGAAATTTTTTTTAAACAATTCATGTTGCAAAATTTATTTCAAGTAATTCCTTTGCTTGCATAATATCAAAAATTATTTTTAAAGTAGTTTTTACATTGTCAGGGTCTGTTTGCGCTTGGAGCAAAAAATTTTATATGCCATTCTACGATCCGGTGGTTCAATTATCTCGAGATAATTTAATCAAAAAACACATCTGCGTTAACAGTAAATCCAATAAATTAAATATTGAATCCAATAGAGTATTTTATTGACTAAACAAAAATTTTTTCGATAAAAAAACTTGCTCAACAAAATTCTTTGGTTGCTTAAACAAAATTTTTGTTGTGTAGACAACAATTTTTAACAAAATTATTTGGTTGGCCCAATAAAACTATTTGTTGAGACAGAAAAATAATATTGTTTTAGCAACAAAAATTTGGTTTCGACAACAAAAAGGGCTCAACAAAATTATTTTGTTCCCATTATGTATTACTTTTGTTTTCCTATAGTGAAAGGTTAACAAAAGTATTGCAGGGCAATACATCCACTTGGAGCGTTAAAGTATAAGGGCCTATATTTCGACTCGGCTAGACGATATCATGATATTTGTTAATTACTCTGAAGAAAGCTTTAAAAATTTTCGGAATTGATATATTTTATATATAATAATTGTTTTAATCAATATCGCTCCGAGCTCCCTCCAAGCTCCCTTCGTAGTCTATTTTATTTACTACGTGAACTCCCTTTCCTCAGACTAGTGTAGGGCTCGATTTTTCGTTACAGGTGAGCACAGAAATTTAATTTTAATCGATATCGCTCTAAACTCTCTCCAAACTCTCTTCGTACTCTATTTTATCTACTACGTGAACTCCCTCTCCTCAGACTCGTGTAATGCTCGATTTTTCGTCACAGAGGTTTTAGAGAGTACTAGGCGAGCACAGAAATTTATGAAAAACTCCCTCCAACCTCGCGCAGAACTCTATTTTTCATGACAGAGCATGCAGGGAGGACTTGCCGAGTATTAGGATTTTGACTCGTACTCAACTATAAATGTGGTATTTAAAAAAAAAAAAAAAACACAATTAAACATCAATACAACTGTAAACGTAGTTAATTTTGAAAACAATCTTACAACTATTATTTTTTATAAAGTAAAACACATGTTGTAATTATTTAATTTAGAAAATATAAGGGAACATTTTTTAAAAATATATATTATTTTTGAAAATTGATTAAGTTTTTAGAATTCATATCATGTTACTGTTATTCTTATAAAACTCAAATTTTTTAAAATAAAATTTTAATTATGACGGATAGAAAAGAAGAAATAAAATATCATATATAACATTCAAAAAAAGTAAATGCGCGCTCGGAGCGCGCGTTCGTTCTTGTTATTAAGAATCTTTGTAAACTTACTAAAGTCTCATATTAAATCCTTAGAAATATTTAGATATCTCTTAAAATCTTTTGAAATATTTTTTAATTCCTTCGAATCTTCTGAAATTTTTTAAAACTCTTTGAATCCTCTAAAATATTTAGAAACTGTAATCACAACAAATTATTGAGTAAAACGGGGAGATTCAATTTTGATATTAGGGAATGGTGCAAAAAATTGAGATCTATATTATATTCTATAATATATTTTCAAAATATATACTTATTCAAGTTCATTAACTAAATAAATATTAATATTAATCATTTTATTATATACAAATAAATTATTAAATTTAAAATTATAGGTACATAATTTTATAATATTAGGAATTTCAAATTCCTGTAAAACCTTAAAACATTTCAAATTTGCATTTGTTTATTATTAAATTATTATTATTATGCATTCAAGTTTCTCCTTATAGTATTTTTTAAAAGAACTTTAAGTTGCTTCCGCTGATAACTTTTAAGAAAACTTTAGGTGGCTTTCTGCCTCCAAGCATGTAAATAACTTGTCAAAAGTAACTGAGATACTAAAATATTGATTACTGTAACTCGGACGGATTAGGATAGTAATTTTGAAATATTAACGAGGCATAAAAAAGTTTTCTTGTTTGATTTTTATGTACAAGAATAACCTAATAGAAGCATCACTTTTCATTTTTGTAGAAAGCAATACAGATACATATTCAACTATTAACTTGCTAGCAAATATAAGTGAAAAACATTAGAGCAAGTTTTATTTTAATTCAAAAATAGTCCATTAACCCCTTTCGTGTTCCAAACTCTTGAGTCTTGAGAACAATTTCCTTTCACTCAAAAATAGAAAAAATTCCTTTTAAGAATATCTGCATGATTTAGCTTATACGGAAAAGCAGTTACTCTAAATAACCTTTGATTTGAGAGTTAAAGTTGTTATGTCAACAATTTACTTTTTATTTTGTTCGAGTGATTGGAGAAGTGGAAATTGCTACAAAGTCTTTTACATATACATACATTAAATTAAATTTCATACAGACTTTTTCTAAAAGTGCTGAGGAGTTGCAAAAGTATAATTTCCTCTTTTATAAAGTAGTTTTTGATGTATATTTATATAATGATGTTTCTTTTATATTATAAATCATGTAGATTTTAATATGTTGAGCCGCAGATTGACACTAGCTGTGAATTCGATCTCGGGTGTTCTATTTAACTATATTTATATTTTTTTGTGTTCATTTTTTAGCACTTTGCTTCCTCATTATGATGAAGTTGCAAATGAATTTGCTTCCTCATAGAAGAAGCATTAACGATTTTCTTAAATATTTAAATTTAATATTTATATATTTATATTAGATTACTTCATTTTATACGAAGCAAAAAACCTTTTACTTTCTTACATTAGCTTTGAATTTTGGTTATTTGAAAACATAGATAAAAAATAAATTTTTCAAAATTACAAATAAAAGCATAATTTCCTTAATATTAAATACAATGAATTAATCATACAGGTCAATCGATTCGTCTCGACGAAAGGAATCTTTCTTTCCTTTACATAAGCTATGAATTTTGATTATTTGAGAAGTTATTGACGAAAAATCAATTTTTTTAAAAAACTTTAAATGTACATAAAATTTTTAATATTCAATATGTTGAAAAATCCTTTGGTACGTTTTGAGATATAGGTGGAGCCAATATACCTTACAAATTTCATCAAATTATCTACAACTGTCTTTAAGTTATTAGGGCGACAAAAAACGGCGACACACACACACACATCCGGACAATTGATTAGAATGTTGTATTAGACATTTATCACGTGAGGAAAGTTTAACTAAACCATTTTAAAAATATTGGAAAATGTAACGATTACAAAGCTTCCTCTCTGAGGAAGCAAAATGAATGCCAAGATTATTTTTGGACCCTTTTATTCAAGTCTTCTCTTGAAAAATCGAGTCAAAGTATAATGGGAGAGTCAAGATGAATTTCCTGAGTAACATTCCATTCTTAGTAATGCTGGATGTATTGAAAAAAATTTGTTGGCTAAATCTGTACATTTTTTTTTCTATTTAGCTAGCGATCATGCGGATAAGTAAGATATTTTTTTTGAAGTTCCTTTAAATTTTTAGAAATATCCAAAACTGCTTTAAAGTCGTGTAAAATCCTTAGAAAATTTTGAAATATCTAAAATTCTTCTGAAATTATTGTAAATCTCTTGAAATTAATAGGAGGTCAAGAAATCGTTTGAGATCTTTTGAAATTTCAAAATTTCCAGGAATACTTTTTAATCTCTTGAAATCTTTTTAATACTGTAAAATAAACCTATCTAAATCCGTTTTTATACATATATTTAATTACTTTTTTATATTTTTCATTAAGAGTAATAGGATTCAGAGGTGAACTGACGGTGAAGTTTCTTGACTTTCGCAGTTGTATTTTATAACTCAATAATAAGATCTTTTAAGTTTCAGACTTTCAGACAGTTATTAAGCTTACTTTCTAATTTGATCCTCTTCGCTTCTAATTGACTTGGATTTCGTTTCCAGTTGCCACGACCAATTCGAGGTGGCATTCAGTGGCGGTGGAACGCTGGACTCGTCGTCAAATCGAAAAGCAAGGACTTGGCCTGGCAATAAATTGTGCTAAACATTCGTGTAATTACAGCTCTGGTGTCGCGCTCTCGCTGAACGTGCAATTTGCATTTTCCCGAAAATACAAGTCACTTCCGTTATGTAGTTTTCCAGTGGCGTGAACACTGAAACTTCTCTTTCTACCTTTCTCTCTTTCTCTCTCTCACTCTGTCTCTCTCTTTCTCTCGTACGTTTTTCACTCCTGTACACTCAATTTAATCCAACACAACATTAAAGTCGTAAACATAGTTTGTTTCTGAAATCAAAGTTACTTTGCCTCTATTCTAACCTGTGTGGCTTTCACCTCACTTCCGGTCAACTCTATAGGGAAAATGGCGAACTTTCAAGCGGAGGAATTTTTATGCAGGCAGAAAATCACTCGGATACGAGGCAGCTCAAAAGTTCGTTATGATGGAATGGGATATAACTTTTTGCCGCAAGGCTGACAAAATTTGTTTTCAAAGAGATCGAAAAGCGAGAAGCAATTTTTCTCACTGAAACCATGATGGAGATCCGCTTTGTGATGTGCATGATGACCGCGCATTGACTTTTTAATGCTGATAAAATTTTAAGCTGCACGACATATTTCATTAAGAGAAATCCCACCATTTCGCCCTAGGTTGCATCAATGGAAATCAGCTTTTAAGTCGCATTTTTAAAAGATTAATCCTTAATTTTCTTTATTGTTTCACAATAATCAGGATCATTGAGCACTTTTCAATTTACAAGGCTGATAATAATGGGATTCTATACAGGGTGCTGGGAATCTTTATGTTAAAACGAAATTAATTTTCTGGAACAGATTCCTGTACAGTTTCCTGTACACGTTCCCCAACAGGTTTCCGTATAATTTTCCGTACAGGTTCCCGTAAGTTTTCAGTACAGGTTCCGTAAAGTTTCCCGTGCAGTTTCCCGTACACGTTCCCCAACAGATTCCCGTACACGTTCCTGAACAGATTTCCGTACAATTTTCCGTACGGTTTCCCGTAAAAGTTAAGTTAACTTTTCAATACAGGTTTTCGTAAAGTTTCCAAACAGATTCCCGTACACGTTCTCGGACAGATTCCCGTACAATTTCCCGTACAATTTCCCGTAGAGGTTCCCGTAAAATTTCCCGTACACGTTCCCCAACAGATTCCTGAACACGTTCTCGAACAATTTTTCCTAAAGATTCCCGAACAGATTCCCGTACAGGTTCCCGTTAACACAGAAAAAACGAAGAATAAAGTTTACATCGATTTCAGGGTAAAGATTCGCCGCAACAAAAATTAACCTTGTAGAATAAACTTTACACTAAAAGAAGATAATTTTGCGTTTTTAAACTGCCTCGGGATAATTTTTCAGTGAAAAAGCGTCGTCTGCTATGCGGTTCTCAGGTAGAAAAGTCGCCAATATTCACTGATCTTAACCATCATGGTGGTTCCACAATGTGACCTAAAAATTATACGAACGTATTCGTTCGTTGAGATTAGGGATCCTATAAGGAGAGTTGAGAGACCTCTCCCCCTCCAACTCGTTTAGGTCCTACCAGGTCCTACCGGATTACGGAAGTGTCGTCAGAAACGCATGCGCGTTGGTGCTTATTTTAAAGGCATCATAACCTCAATTGAATGTTTTGTAACGTTGATTTGACGGTTTAAAAATCGCGCGTTTTTGAGACGATTTCCGTAATCCGGTAGGACCTAAATTTTTGGACCAATCAGCAACGACTTGTTTCAGATGTCCCAATTCTCCTATAGGATCTCTAGTTGAGATTAGAACGCATACGTTCGTTGAATCCCAGTGCTACCAACTGTCAAACACTGTCGAACACTGGAATGTGAACCAGTGACATACGCCTGACAGTTGGTAGCACTGGGATTCAACGAACGTATGCGTTCTAATCTCAACGAACGAATGCGTTCGTATAATTTTTAGGTCACATTGTGGAACCACCATCACATGGTACAGAAATTGTGAGATCCCTCGGTATTGTAATATTACTGACGGATCAAATATGGCGGGTTTTGTTGGTGTGTCAATTGCTAGTTGCCAGTCACGAAAAATACGTTTTCATTCGTTCGCGGCAAGTCTAATTATTTTAAAAATAATAATTAAATAAGTACAACGTTTTTTTAAAATCTGGTATCCTAATTTGTAGCTCGAATTTACTCATATTTTGTCGTTTTTTGCATTGCTGCTAAAGACGTAGCAGACGACGGTTTTTATTCCATCGTAGGATAAACTTTCGCCAAATAGCGTGTAAACTTTAATTACGGGAAATTTTATCTGCAACAAAATTTAACCATAGTTTTTTCTGTGAAGATTTGGTACGTTAAAAAAATTTTGAAAATTAAAAAAAAATTAGTTTCTATTTGTAGATAGGAAAAGAGAGAGGCAGTAGTAAAGGTCCGTGTTTAGTCAGTCGAATATTTATTAAAAATATATTTTTTAATCTCTTTTGTAATCTTTTGAAATTCGTTGTAATATTTTCAAACCTTTTAAAATACTTTGAAGTCCTTTTTAAGTCACGAAATATTTTCATTCTCTTTGAAATTCCTTCCAATGCTTTGTTTGTTTAAATACCTGAAAATATTTTTCAAAGTAACTAGAAATATTATTTAATTTTTTCAAACAATTTTTCGAAACATTTTAAACCCTGCCTTTTAAAATAGTTATGAAACATCCTGAAATATTTTAAAATCATTTAAAAATATTTGAAATATTTTTAATTTTTTTAAAATGCCTCTTGAAAACCTTGAAAAATTTTCATTTTATCTTAAATATTTTTGAATATTTGAAATCTTTTTTTTCAATCTCCGGAAATTGTTTTAAACATTTCGTAATTACTTGTGAATATTTTTATCTCAATTTAAGTTAATTTCATATTCAAAATTTTGAGCTATGAGTTTCAAAATTTACTACAGCTTGTGTAAATATTACAGTGTAGAAGTTTTAGAAGTAATATTTTAATGAAAACTCGCGTTTCCAATTCAATAATTTCCCTCTAAAACCTTCTATACTCGAAGCAGTAATTCTCCCTGTTGTAATTATTTCTACAAAGTTTAGTTACATTCGTCGTAAACCTACAAATGTTTAGACAACTAAAATCGGGTTATATGTTGCACAACTTCAAACTGAATAATTTTGTAACTAAGGTTTACGTATTTGTGGAAACGAAAATTACTTGGTATTTGCAAACTTTCCTTCAATCATTAAATTAGTTTCTATCTGCAAAGAGGGAAAGAGAGAGGTAGTAGTAAAGGTCAGTGCTTAGTCAGCCGAAAATTTAGAAAATAGCGGTAACTCTTTTGTAATGCAGTAGAATAATAATAATATTATTATTGTGAAATTCTTAAACTAATGTTCATTTGTAAATAATTTTATAATTTTTTTCTTTTATTTAGAGGATTGAGAGAGTTACTGGCTACACTGAAAAAAAAGATTTTTGGATTCAAAGAAATGCATTTCTTTAACAACACTTCTTTGAATTAAAGTATTTTATTACTTAATGCAATTAAATATTACTGTATGACAAAAAAGTCTGGCATAGACTCAAAGAAATTATTTCTTTACATGTCATTTCTTTAATACAAATAAATATTTCTTTGCTTGTAAATGTGAAGTATTTTAAGTCAATAAAATGGTTTCTTGGAAACTAGGAGCCTAGATTTCTTGAATCTAACTTTTACGCTTGAAGAAATATTTCTTAAGTTCAATAAATTTGACTCCTTGAATAAAAAATATGTGTACTTAAATCACATAATTCCATCCTGTCAAATAAACTTTTCTTTGTCTTAATAATTATATTCTTTTGATATAAGAAAAATATTTCTTCGAATTAAAGAAATATTTCTTCGGCCATATTCTAACCGACCATTTCTTTGAATTAAAGAAATATTCTTTGATTCAAAGATCCTTTTTTTTTCAGTGATATAAACACCAATAAATAATATAAATTCGATAATTAAACTTGCCTCAGCTTTGTCAGCAGTGTTAGCATAAATTATCTAGCCAATTGTTGATTATTCTCTTGAAGCTTGGAGCTTCTGAATTGTTCAACGAGCGACCGAACTATTGCTTGGTTGACAGTGCATTGTTCATTATGTAGTGCACTATGGATTTTCGGTCAACGTTGGGCATACCAAACTATTCACACTCTCACTCACACATACATGTTCGAAAATCTACTACAATAAATGCTAAATATCGCACATGTATTGTTCAACTCAAAACAAACATAACATTTGCACATTTCATGTCATAATTACTGAGATTTTCATTTTCACCTTGCTTGTTTTAATAATTATATGTAAACACGAGCGAACAAAACATTTCTCAGTTTTACTAAGCTTTAGAGTTTAAATTTCGAAATTTATGGAATTATTTTAGGTGAACGAAAAAAAGATCCTGGGTTGAATTATCTTGTTTTCTCCGAAAAATAATGTTTCTAAAGATTTAAAGGATTTTCAAGGATTTTGGAGAATTACAAAAAATTTCAAGGGATTTATTATTTCTGGGAATTTAATAGTATTTCCAATAATCTCGACGGACTTTCATGGATTCTAAAAGATTTCAAAGAATTTTGAGGGAACATAATTAAATTTCAGATATTTTTTAGAATTTTAAAGAGTTTCATAATATTTCAAGAGAAATATAACAATTATAAGAAATATCCAAGAAATTATAACAATTTTATAATATATACAATACATATATACAATTATATATACAATTATAAACAATTATAACAAAAATCTAGAGGTTTCATGGGATTTCAAGTTTTTAAATATTTCAGGCAATTCGAACAATTTCCAAAAGACTAGAGCATTTTCAAAAATTTCTAGCGATTCCAAAAAGAAATTGAAAAGATTTTAAACAGATTTTATATAATTTTTGCCCATATCAACGGATTCTAAGAGATGCCTAACGATTTTGAGGGATTAAAATGAAATTAAAGGATTTTTAAAGGGATTTTCATGATTTTCAAAAGATTCTAAGTAATAACCAAAAAAATATCAAAGATTTCAAGGAACTTCAAAAGAATTTGAAATGTTTCAAATGGATTTAAAATGTTTTAAAAAACTGGAAAGAATTTCAAAGTAGCCTAAGAAGTTTAAAAATATTTCAAAGGATTTCAAAAAATTCCAACGAATTCAGAAGAACAAAAAACATTTTAATATATTGTTAAAAATTGCAAAATAATTGATATTTGCGAGGGATTTTCAAATAATTCAAAATATTTCAAATAATTAAAAAAAAATGTAATCAAAACAATTCATTTAATTGCAAAAAACTTCCAAGAATTTTAATGAGTTTCATGGAATTTCAAAAAATCCTAGGAATAAAAATTTTTTTTGGCAGACTTGATTGCACAGATAACAACAAAACTTTCTTGGTCATAACAAAAATACCGTTTTCTCAAATCAGCAAAAAAAAAACCTTTTTTTTTTGAGAATTTTTTTAAATAAAAGTTTTGAATATTTACAGATTAATGTTTATGATTCGAAAGATATATATATTTCAAGAAGTTACAGTAATTTTTTCATTTAAAAACAGTAATAAACAACTGAGTTACGGCCAATATGCCAGAGGTCCAGAAAAAAATTTTGTTTTGACGGTGCGTAAAAAATCTCAAGAAAAGCTCAACCGATCCTTGCAAAATTTTAACCAGTTATTGTTAATATAATTGTGGTGTACTTGACGGAGAGATATTTTTTGAATTTTCACTTTATTTTTTTTTAATAGAACCGAAAAATGATCGATTTTTTTGGGTAAGAAACAACTTTTTCCTTTTAATTTGTAAAAAATTTATAAAATAAATTAAAATTTTGTAAGGATCGGTTGAGCCGTTCTTGAGATTTTTTACGCACTGTCAAAACAAAATTTTTTTCTGGACCTCTGGCATATTGGCCGTAAGTAAGTTGTTTATTACTGTTTTTAAATTCTCTGATGAGAATGTAAAAATTACTGTAACTTCTTGAAATATATATCTTTCGAATCATAAACATTAATCTGTAAATATTCAAAACTTTCTTTTAAAAAAATTCTCAAAAAAAGCATTTTTTTTTTATCTTGCGACTGTACCTAATCCCTTACTGAGAAAAATGTTTGGTTGACACAACAAAAATTTGGTTGTCCCAACCAAATTTTTTGGTTGCTATAGAAGCAACAAAATCGTTTGGTTGAGCCAACCAAATTATTTTGTTGGAGCATTTGGTTGAACCAACCAAAAAGCTTGGTAGGCACAACAAAACTGTTTTATTGGTCTAACAAAATTTTGGTTGACACTAGGTAATGTTCAATTAATGAATTGTTTTAACCCTTTTTTTTATTATTTTTATATTATTTTTACTTGAATTATATATATTTATATTATCGAAAGCTTTTTACGATACGAAAAATCGGAAAGAAATTTTGCGGCGACCGGGATTCGAACTACCTATAAACACTTATCTCTAACCTCTAATGTATCGAACGCAACTTAAACCACACGGCTAACTTAGCACATAGAATATTTTATAAAAATTCCAGCAAAGTATCACATAAGGTATAAGTTTTGTTAGGCCAACAAAAAGACTTGTTAGAACCAACCAAAAAAATTTTGTTGGTTCAACAAAATATTTTCTTGGCCCAACAAAATAATTTTGTGTTGACAACCAAAATTTGGTTTTGGCAACAAAAACTGATCAACAAAATTATTTTGTTGCTGGGACATTATTTTTTTTTCTCAGTGCTTAATAATTTTTTTCACCCTATTTTTCAAATTTTCCAACTATCATCAACACACCTTTCATAAAAATAATAATTACAGTCTTCAGTACAAACCGAATGCATTGATCCTCTCAAGAAACCCTTGTTTCTCTCACTCTCTAAAAAGTTGATAGTGAGCGCAAACAAGTTTCTCCGAGTGGAAGTATTTAGTCGATCTTCCTCTTGTTTGTAAGCTTCATTTTGTAGGAGTACCACTTAGCCCTCAATGAACGCGAACAGGATGGGTTGAATTCAGATAATCGATAACAGAAGATTGAGTTTGCAGCGAAATCTAACTTTGAATTGGTTGGACTACGTTCTCTTTGTTGATAAGCCCCTTTCAGAGGATTCGACTCCAAGCTTAGGAAATATGAGGATAAGATTCTTAAACTACTCCTATAAACTTTCTTTATCGGTGTAATAAAGTTTTATTTTCAACTCCATGAAGTTCAAGTTCAAAGATCTAATCGAGCAAGCCACATTCATTTCAAAGGATGATTCAAAACATATTGTTGATTCTGGAACTCGGATTAGAAATGGTTTATCAGGGTACAACTAATTCTGAAAGCTGGGTTTAATCTCGAAACTCTATTGTGGAAAATGATGAACTGTATAATATTATATTCCCCTGTATTTCACAACTGGCAATTCACATCGCTGAAAGTGTCCCCTAATATGAAGCATGAAGCATGAAGCAGAGTGACCTGACCCTCTATTCATTTTCAAGGTGTTAAACGATTTTAAATGTGATAAATGGATCGGATGGATTGTCGTGTTTTGAATGGCATTGTCGACACTTTTTTAAAACTCTATACAGTTCAAGGTCTGCATTCTCGATGATAGACTGCTTTATAGGATTTTAAATCTTTTTTCAATTGAGAGCGCTTTTCATTGAAGGTTATCTAGATCAATTTCAACACTTCTTTTCATTGATTCAAAAGAACTTAAAGGATTTAGAATGTTCATATGGCCATTACATTTTTTAAGCTGAACTTTCAAAAATCTCTTACCAATATTTAAAAAAGTGTTTTCTGTTTTCTTTTTACAGAAATAACAGCGCTTTTCTCTTTTCTTCCAGAATTTTATGAAATTTGTTCTTTCCATTTTTTTAGTTTTTGGCTCTTCTCTATTTTTGTAGTCACAGAAAAAATTCTATACAGTTTACCTGTCGAATTCAGAACTCGAATCGATCTTGTGACATGAACTCAAAGCTTATGCGGCACAGCATATATGCCATTCTGTTTTTCACCAAATCCAATATCCAAATAAGCTTCCTATTTCTCTGCATTTTAGTCTAGAATTAATTATAGAACCATTCACATAATTAATCCAGTCGTCAGGAGACAGCTCGATTGAAGTTAATCGGGGTCTCGTTAGACTTTGGTTGCCATTGGGTATTACCTCTAATTAGAATAATGATTTGAATTGTTTATGTGAGCCATTCCATTAATGCGTATCATACCAAATTCCTTAATTAATATATTAATTAATATATGAGTCTATATATAGACTGTCTAGATTCTTCTAAAAAATATTAATTTTCATAGTATATCTTATTATTATTTAAACGAACCGGTTCTTAATCTTAAAGATTCTTTTGTACATTCTTATTCTGGAAAGATATATTGGGGGTAATAAAAGAGAACGTTGATCCCTAGAATCGTGGAGGACACACAGTGTGGAAAATGGACTTTTTTTTTGTCAAAATCTAATATCTCAAGAACAAAAAGAGATAGAAAAATGAATCCAACGGCATTTTGTAGATGAATTAATGTGTAATTCAGAAAAAATAGTCCCGTTTGGTGAATAAATAATTTTGACCTTCAGAATGACCTTCAAAAATTTAAGTTTTCAAAAAATTTTCGTTTTTTTCATTTTTGAACAGGGTAATCCAATTTTTTTTTAGTTTTGAGCATATATTCTTAAAGCTAATGATCCAAGGAATCCATTCCCATGGTCAAAAAATTTTTTCTACCCCGTAGTTCATGAGAAAATCATGTCTAAAGTTTGTATGTTTTTTTTTAAACCCATTTTATTACCCAAGCCGAATATACGCTATCCCGTGAAGAAAATTTCAAACCTGGCCCAGATCGGTGATGAAACGTCCGGCCCGATCGGGCCCAGATCCGGCCAGGTTTGGCCAGGTCTGGGCCTGGTCGGGCCGTGTGTTTCATCCCCGGTCTAAAATCCCCCGATCTGG
>CAJFCP010024730.1:41491-58454 GCA_904066005.1 Synergus itoensis | reverse complement strand
TATTCGCTTGAATTAATATTTGTAATGACAAAACTATTTATTCGTTTTTTAACCAATTTTTACTAATTAAATATCGTCGGGCTTACCTAAATTAACGGTAATATACCTTTTAAGTAATTAAAAGGTTGCTTTTTAAGATGAATTCATAATTTTAATTGAAAATGTCATTTTAAATATGCTGCATACACAAGTTTTACGTAACAACTTTTGAAATCGGCGCTTTTTAAAGTGGGAGTGCGGCCAGCCAATCACCGAGCGGAGTGAGAGAGATAGGATGTACCCTTAATTCGCTATCTCTTTCTAAAGTCTGTTACGCTTCGGCAGCCTGCAAGGCTTACTCCAGGTAGTATATGCTCGAAGCCTGAAACAGTGTTGCTGTTAGACCAAAGCGACAGTGGCGCTGCGTTACCAAGGACTTGTCAGCTGCTGTCTTTAATTTCTTTCCGTGTAGTCGAGTGAGCGTAAGTGCAGCTCCGAGAGAAAACCAATGAAAACTCGGCTCTTGTAGAATGGATGGGTGGAGTGTCTCTGTGATTGGATAGCGTCGACCACCAGTTCGGTTCGTTAAGACCTAACCTGGTGTCACAACAGTGGTGTGAGAGGAACAGAGGAGTGGCGAAGCAGCGTCGGGGTCACTAATGTTGGAAATATGTATTTCTCTACTTGTGATGGCATTCAGCCTTCTATATGTTTACTTTTCTATGTTTCGTCTCGGGTCCGCCACTGGACTCATCAGTAAGGCAATGTGGACGGACCCTGCCTTAGACACATGGAGTGATTTTTCCATTGTCGGGAATCGAACCCGGATCGCCTAGCTTCTCAGCGCAGAACACAACCACTGAGCTATGCTGTTAAGACGATGGTAGTGGTAGGGAGAATATAGTCACTGTGTGGCTGTTCCCTACATTCGCACCTCAAAAAAGACATTATACCTCGATATAGGTGAAAAATAGTGAGCTATATCAGCGCCACCTTGTGGCTAGTGGCCCAACTAGACCCCTTGTAATATTTGGTCAAAGGGGACTTTTGGACAAAGGGGAACATGCGTCTCCTAGCTGATGTCAAAACTTCCGGTACATCTAATATTTTCAAAATAGAGTAAAAAAAATCCTTTAGATTATTTTTTATTGTCTACGAAGCTTTTTGTTATACAGTAATTTTTTTATTTCTCTATTACTTCATTTTCTCACTTCTTTCGAATAATTGATAATTCTGTAACGCAAGGAGACTTCTATTTACGTACTGCTACATCCACTTCTTCCGTTATCGACCTCGTTCCCCGACTGATTCAAACAGGTTGGCGCTTTGAGGCTGCAACTTGTAAATCGGTAAGACAATTTTAATACAACAATTTTTATGAAAAAAAGATATTATTCTTCGCCGTTTGGTCCTAAATTTATTTAAGATTCAATTAAAACAATTAATTTCCATATTTTAATATTTGAGATTAAAAATAAAGAACGGAAAGATAGTTTTTTGATTAGCAATAAAATGAGAACACGATATGATTCGAGGTAGAAGAGATCGAGCGATTTACTCGATGTGAGGTATCTGTTTGAGTTCATAGGGCAGCGCCCTTGCTGGGAGTTAACTCTCCCCTGCTGGGACTACGGACATGGGATGGAATGGAGCTGATGTATGGATTGGATGCAATCTTCGGAAGACGGAAGCTCATGAGATATTTTACTATCTACAATTTCTTATATCCAATTGTTATAATTTATTATAAAATTACAGAGATCTTTTTTTTACTATTTTATAAATATATAAGACTTCGGAATTCCTCTCATAAGAGATTTAATTTTACTCAAAAATTTCCGAGAAATACTTTATCCTCCACCGAAGAATCGAGCCTAATCATGTCCAAAATCCAATTCTTCCTGATTTAAAATCGAATTCCAAAGATGCTTCCCACGCTACTTATGGCACCTCCACACACATTTGATCCCGATCTAGTCTCGCTCAAAGCCATGAATTTCGATCGGCCATTTATACCTATTCGAAGGAGCTATTAACGTTACTTTCCGATGCGACCGACCGTGGACTCGGAAACGCACTTAAAATCCGAAATCCCACTTTTCCATTAATGAAACTCGGCAACCCTTCACTCATACGCCAGTGTCCTGTACGGCCACGTGTATAAAATAGGAGCGGTAGGGGGTGAGATGGGGTGGGGGGATGCACGCCAGTTTGTGGAAAAGGGGAAGGTGGGATGTATAGTGGGAGCAACATATCAGAACGACTATCTATCGCTGCCTTTTACGCTAATTGATAAATCGTGTTACTTTAATGAATGGAGAGAACGGAGGAGTGTGACTCGATATGGCCAGGGGAGGAGAAAAATCCCTCGAAACCTCCCACCCACAAGGAGATGAAAGAAAAACACTTACAAGAAAGAGGATTCGCAATAATGAGGAAATCGAAAATCTTTAGAGCAGAATTATTTTGGAATCGTTTATCGAGATTGGAAAAACTGATTTGGCTGGTCATCCGAGGAAAAAGAATAAAACAAATGTATGAAGATTTCTGAGGGTGATATATCAAGTTCCAATGGTTCGTCGATGTTTGCCAGGGAAATTTACATTATTTTCCGTAGGGCTCCGATCATGCTAATATGGCGTCTGAGCAAAATGGACATTGCGAAATGACCATTTCAATCAGTCCGGGTGGAGTCTATGGAGCCGAAGAAGTAAGGGGAAAAATTCTCGATAGGGCATCATCATTCTATCCGTTCGCCACTGTTTGCTAACTCCTGAATACCATTTTGGTCAAAAAAGTTCGGATATTTTTAACAAACACTTCTTCCTCTATGATAAATGTTCTAGTATTTGATTGTAATTTTACTTCACTGATAATTAAATGTTCTTTTTAAGAAGGGCCCGTAAAATGTCCTGAATAGAAAATGCAAGATCCTCTGCTTCGTAAGGAAGATGACCTTGGTTACAAATACGTTTATCCCACACATGGAAGACTCTTCTCACACACGTTAAATGGATAGACGGACAGAGTGGACCGCTAACAGAGAGCTATATGGCGTCTCTGATTGCCCATTGTTCGACTAATAAGATATTCCATCTCCGGGCGGCGTCGGAGTCTGGACCAAGAGAAGAATCTCTCATCTCGCTTGGGCATCCAATCAGCACTCAGCTTCAGATGGAACGAGCCAATGGCTGTGCCTCTTTAGCTCCTCTTTCTTTCCCACAGCAAATGAGACGGGGGATAAGTCAACCGATAAATAATACTGGGTCCGCAACCAGCTGCGCGGTTAATGCGGCTCCGCCTAAAAATGTAATACAGGCTTAATTGAGCTCTCCCAGGACATCCGCGAGCACCTTTAGCCTTTATGGTTTGATATACGAGAACGAGTGACGTAAATATCTCGTAGGTAATTTGGACTACCTGCATGATTAATCAAGCGAGCGTAGTATCTTCTCTGGGATATACCTACAGTGTAATAGCTACATCGATTACGATATTAATTTCAGGCTGTCGTGCAATAAACGGTTTTCATTTCGTTATTGTTTATTACTTTGTCTTTACGAGATCGTAAATTTTCAAATGCGATCCTCCTGTCGCAGTTCCAATCATTTTCAGCATTGTAAACTTTCTGTTAATGAGAATTATTTTCTTTCTTGATTGTAAATTCGATATTTTTAATTATAAAGGAGAAATAATGGTAATTGAAATAAGCAGTATATTCGAAATGATAACTGATGTGCAGTGAATGAGTATTGTAATCAATACTATACTCTCAGGACAAAATATTAAGTATGAGTATAGAGACAAATATTTATAGTCTATTAGAATTTATTGAAAAGTCATGCCCGTCATGAAAGGAAATAATGTCTTCGCGTGAGAAAGAACACTACATAATAAAAGTGGAAGCTTCAACTCAAGAGAGATTAAACCAGCGAGTTGCTTATCTGCTTTAATCGAACAATAAATCTTCGCAAACTCAGGACCAATTCACAGCTTGATGTTTTTATTTCTTAAATTAATATCTACTGCCACTAGTGAGAACTATAAATAACTACCATTAGTAAGTACAATAAAGTACACCAACTAGAGCGTGTAATATGCAGTATAGTTAAAATTGTTATACGCCTTACCCAGACTCCAGTTTTGGGCGACAGTCTAGTAATCATTACAATACAATCTAATAATCCTTTCATACATTCTTTCTCTTCATTTTTTTTTCACTAAAACCTGCATATTCTCAACAAAAAAAAGTGAAAAGAACCCTCGGAGTGGAAAGTCCAATTCTTATTCATTCCGCCGGCGTGTATTCGTCATTTTTGAGCAAAAGGACGACAGAGTCTGTTTTTTATGAGAGGAAAAACTCTGGTGTGGTCATAGTGGTGTCCCTGATGCATCGAGATCTGGTCCTACGATTTCTGCGTGTATGAACGTATGGTGCACTTAGTCCATGAGAAAGGGAGAGAAAGAGAGGGTGGGTGGGTGGGGGAGGGACGGACTGCCGGTGGTGGCCGAGAGTCGATCGAGCGTGGGTTGCGGGACAGGCTAATGCGAATATGCTGTCGTCCAGATAGAAAGAGATACCCGATAGCGAATCTGTGTCCGACACGGATGTCGAATTAGCTTGGATTTAGGTTGCCCAGAGAACTGACAAATAGTTATTGCTTGATTAGGATGGAGGGTAACGCGTACCTACACTCATAGCCCTCCACCTCCACCACCACCTGATCATCTTACTGGTTGCCTTTTTCGCGAGCGTCGCGAATCAAATATAGGACGAACTGTAGGACCGATTTTAATTTTATTGCAGGCTGGATTTAACGACTGCATTCATAAATCTTGCTTCTCTTCAGAATCTGTCCGCACAACATTCTTCCTCCGAGTGTCCGATGCAATCTCATTAAAAACAATTTCTTGCACTGAGTCTGTCGGCCTTTGAAGATTTGAAGCTTGTTGAATAGCATTTTATTGTAGTTGAAAAATTCCGGAGTACTGTAAAGAGACTTTTTTTTTGCTGTATTGAATTGCTTTCTTTAAATATACGAGACAGAAGAAATCTTTTAAACTTTCATATTCATATTGACGGTATTTGTTTATGGATATCTGGATTTTATATAGACAAGGGAGAAGCAAATTTGTATTATCCGAAAAAATGTTACTTCCCTCTCCCTCTGCTCGAAGTTCAGTCTTTTTAGCATGAATACTCGAAATCGAAATCTGCAATCGAATCGAACATGAGATTGGACAGCTTCGATCGTCTGGAGCCACTCGGTGAACCGTTTACCCGGAGAATTAACATATAAATTAGGCCCGACTTGGGGACGTTGAGGGTGAGCTCGATTCTGGCACTTGAAATATTTTCAATTATACGAAACGACTCTCCATCGATTTTCGCTCATTCTATCACAAAACTTTTGCGTATACGATCGTAGCTTGTAAGTTTACAGCTATTGGTCGAAACGATCTGAATTTTCCCGGATTATCTCTCCTAAAACCGTAAATTTCAAATGTAAGAATCATTTTTCCAACTGTCCACAAAAAAATGCGTTTCTTCAACCACAGCAGATAAATTTAAGACTTTTAATTAATCTCTCTTAATTTTTAATGCCTTCGAATCACTTTCGACTTCCGATGAACATCTTGACACCATCAACGCGTGGGAAGAAAACGAAGTGCGTGCACTAGTCGTAACACGAGGCGGTATCTCGAGTAACCGCTAATTCCGTCGTGTTCGGAATCCATCAGTAGGAGCTTTATCTCGAACGTCAAGAGCCTATCTAAAGTGGTTCTCACTTGGTCAGGATCGAAGATTGAAGAGTGAATGAAACCAAGATGTCGTATCCAAAGAAGGAGCAAATTACTGGAAGAGAGAGAGAGAGAAAGCTGCAACTTTTAACATAATTAAGGTGCACTTACGTGTCTTTAAAAGCAAAAAAGAAGTCATAAAAAAATCAGACTGGTATAAATATCTTCTGTTATCACTCAATTAGGAAGAAAACGAAAATTATCTCCTCACGCATGCTAATTCACTGATCGGATTGCACGTGATCTTATTGTAATTAGCTGGCCAGAATTCAAAATAATTAATTTTAATATTTAATATATATTTATTTCCGTCCCTGGTATTCAATTCTAGATGAAAAAACGAATTGAAAAGTCCTAAGGCGTATTTTAATCAGATGCGTAGTGTCTGAACTAGAGAGGGGTAAAGAGTGCGCTCATCAGCGTCAGCTCATCAGAGAGTCGTCTTCAAACCACTCTAATTAAGAAACTACATATTCTATACAATTTTATGCTGAGATTTTTCGTTTCCATTTTTTACCCAGAATCCGTTTCTGTCTCTTTAATGATTTTCGAATTATTTAAAATTAAATTCCTATAGGAAGACGAATTTCGAAAAGCACTCAATTTGTATATGCCGCAAAACCACCAATTATGCCGATCGAGACCAAGCAGACGCTTCAGTAGGTGCGACGGGCGACAACAGGTTGAATTAATTGACAAAGATAGCATTTTCCGCGTCGATGTACCTAAACGCAAATATTCAATTGCGCCATGGACAGGGCGGCATGAGGGGTGTGCAATGCTCCGCGTCGTTCGGTTGGTCGAACACATTTTAATCAATTCCATTAGTATCCCCGTACCTGTCCCACAAACTCTATATCGAATCTGTACAATGAATAGAGCTCGCGACATCCATCTCTCATCATATGAATTTTATTCACATCATGTTAATTCACCTTCCAAACAATATTCAATTTTCTCTAAGTTACAATTTTTAGTAAATGCGAATTCTCTCGGAAAAATAATTTTTATTCATTTTTAAAAATGTTTTAGTCAATTCTCTGTTGAAAACGAAGACGAAAAGTCTGTAGGAAGATTTTTCTAAGATTAGTAGTTTTCGAACTAGCGGAGCACAAAGAACGCGCTGATCAGCTGCGCGCTCTCATCAAGTCACTCTAGTTGAAAAACTACTCCTCTTAGAAAATTATCCCTAAGGATTTTTCATTTGCTTTTTTAAACCTGAATTGATATATGATACTTTAATTATCGTTTGAATCATTTTTTGCTTTAGTAAGTTATCTTCTGGTGTTTAATTAAATTTAGTGGAAACGTTAATGATGGTTATTTGTAGTGCTGTTATCACGAACTGTTGTTGCTGAAGAGAGTTGGTTGTGGCGATATGAGGGTCCACACTGTTAGCCAGTGACGTCATCGTTTCGGTTTACACGCGCCAATCATCGGTCGACTAATTGGTCGGCACTCCGCGACCGATTCCACACTCCATCGATTCCACGGTTCGCTTCGGAATCACACGGGTTTTCCAGAATATTGCGATTAATGGCGCGTGCTTGTGTTCGCCTCTCTCTATACTGCGTACAGTCGCTTTATCGACGATTTAAGTGCTCGCTGAGTTGAATACATTCTCTCTATATCATCTAATCATGATTTGTCACACCATTTCATTAAATTTAATTTAATCTGATTGTTATTTCTTACAATAAAATTAGTAAAAATCAGTCTTCAATGCTTTAAGATTGGAAAATTAAATTTTGAGTTTTTACAAATAGAGGGGTCCATTCTGCATGAGAAAATAAGACGAAAATTCTTGAGGAAGATTTTTATCAGAACCGCAGTTTTTGAGATAGAGGAGAGTGAAGAGTGCGCCGAAGCTGCGCGCTGTCTTCAAGTCACTCTAGCTCAGAAGCTACTCGTCCTATTAAATTTTTCCGCAGGACTTTTCGCTTTCCTTTTTATCCCAGAATTCATATACGGTGTTTTAATTATTACCTGATTAATTTTTTTTTTCAAAACTTGGAAAATTAAATTTTGAGTTTTTACAAATAGAAGGGTCAATTCTGCATGAGAAAAGAAGACGAAAAGTCCTCAGGAAGATTTTAATCAGAACTTTAGTTTTTGAAATAGAGGAACATAAAGAGTGCGCTAATCAGCTGGCGCTTTCTTCAAGTTACTCTAGCTCAGAAGCTACTTGTCTTACAAAATTGTCCCGTAGGACTTTTCATCTTCTTTTTTAGCCCAGAATTCATATATAGTGTTTTAATTATCACTTGAATAATTTTTTTCAAGGATATAAAAATTGTCTAGAGAAAAAAACAATGATTCTTAGGTTGAGACTCATAGAGTAGAAAGTGGGCATTTGGACACCTTCGTTGCTTAAGCGACTAACTGTACAAGTGAGAGAAACAGGATTCTCCAGGATAAGGACGACGAAAAAAAAGGCAGCGATCACCACCACAGTGAGGAAACCTGTCCTTAATTGATAGGAAATTCCACATCACCAGTACATGCACGCTGATTTTTTTTTTGCTGATTTAACAGCTCGTAACTGGATATTTTGCGTATTTGTAATTAGCGCAAATCAAAGAAAGGATTGAATGTGTGTTAAAATTGAGAATTATCTAATTCTCTAAAAGAGAAGCTTCTCTGGATGAAGAAACTAAGGAGACTCTTGAAGAAAAATTTTCTAGGACGAGTAACTTTTGAGCTAGAGCTCAGCAGCTTAGGCTGCTCATCAGCGCACTATTTACTCCTCCCTAGTTCCGAATCCACGCATCACATTGAAATAAGTCTCGGGACTTTTCGAACTGGTTTTTCAACTAAAATTGAATGTTGCTTTGAGAAAAAGTAAAAATTTATTTTTCGACCTCGAAATTAGAAGTTTATCATGTAAAATCAGCGGAGCAGCTTCAGCTGATCAGCGCACTCTTTCCTCATCTCTAATTCCGAATCTACACATCTGATTAAAATACGCCTTAGGACTTTTTGTCTTGTTTTGTCACCTAGAATTGATTGCTGCTTTTATAGAAAATGAAATTAAAATTTTTGAACATGAAATCAGTAGTTTATCATAAAAGTCAGTGGTGTGAAATGTAGGTAGGTTTAAAGTAGGTGCGTTTGCAATTAACGACACTAGAGCAAGTATATTGAAGACCGGTTGAATATGTAGGTACTATAAATGTAGAATACGAGTGTGATGGAGAGGGATAAAATTTGTATGAGTGAGATAGGAGAGACCAGTTCATTAGCAACACTCACAGGTAGCCTCGGAGACATCTATTTTATTTATTTCTTCATTTTTTGCCCTTTTTATCCTCCCACTTCATGTCTCCTGCAAATTTATATACTTCTGATATTTAAAATTTGTAAACCATTTTGAAAATGAATTTAAGACCCTGAACGAGAATGTGAGTATAAAACATGACTCTATTACTGTTCAGAACAATTTTCAAAGTTCGAATTTTCCGTTACGATTTATAGTTTATACATACCACTGTATCGTGACGCAAACCCGGCCTGTCAAATCAATTATTGTTATACGGAACCGGCTCATTTTCACTGCGAATGTCATTTGCAATCGTTAAGCTGTACGCTCGTGAGGAGAAAACTTTGCATCTGGCCTTTAGAGTCAAAACGACTACACTTGCAACGCTGAACCTTAATGCAAATCATTAGGTGAAACTAATTTGTTAATACCTCTGATAAATTGAATCCCTAATGGAATTAATTCCGCGCCTCTTAAATCCCCATTTAATGTATTGCTAACTTTTATTTATTTTCTCTAATTCATTATGCAGAGAAACTTATTCCAAAGTACTTAAATCTTCCCAGATCACAAATAATCATTTCCTTTCTCATTACCTTTGCATATTATTTATTATCACAGTAATTACGCATACCTTTTTTTTAAATCACATGATAAGTCACCAACATTATTTTCTTAATTACAAGTAGTTAATCAACATCTACTTAATGAGATATTTTTTTATGTGCAGGCCGAAGGAAGCTGGGGGAGAAATTAAGGTGAGTTTTGTAATGACTTCAGCACGGATTTTTGCATAAATTAGTAATTACTTTTTTTTTAATTGTGTTAGATTCGAGTTGATTGCTCGTATCTGGAAATATAAAAAAATTAAAGGGACAAAAATACTTAACAAAGAGTAGATATGTTCGAAAGACTTGCCAGTACGTTTCTTGAAGTTGCTCGACACGGATAGGCAAAATTTATGGGAAAGATAAGGGATAAGGGGTAGTTTCTTCTTCTCTTTCTCTCTTTTTCTTTTCTTTTTTCTCATCGCAAGGCAAAGGACAGATACTGAGTACAAGAATATACTCGTAAACGTAATCATAGTAAATTATGACCCTCGCTCGTGTCATAGTGAGTCCTAGAGACTTGATAATCGCCTTGGAAACTCAAGTGCAATTCTCTTTTCTTCTAATAAGAGGACATTGAATGTTTAATAAAATACATTAAGATTTAGAATAACATTGCATGAAATAAAAAGATTCTTTCTTCACTTTTTTTCTCTCGTCTTTTTCATACTTTTTGTACTTTTTGTACTTCTCGGTCGCGGGTCACTTGAACTGTTCTTTTTCTCAGGATTTACATTATTTACAAACTGGTTTCTCGCGAACTGAAATAAAAATCACCCCTCTTGCCTCGCCACCTTTGTCCAGTCACAAGAATGGAATAATCTAGCTGTGAATTCGATCTCGGGTGTTTCATTTAACTGTATTTATATTTTTTTTGTGCTTATTTGTTGAGCACTTTGCTTCCTCATAGTTCATATTAGTTTTCCTTTCATTTTCAAATATAGAAGCTTCGAAATACAGTAAGAAAAAAAGCCCTTGAATACTTTATGACGGTAATTGTCGATAAAATAAACCTTTAAGTAGAATGAGTCCTGTTCGTCTACTTAAATAAAAAATTGGTTTTCATTTTATTTGATCTAAAAAGAGCGACTCATTAAAATAAAAACATCATGACGAGATCCTATAAAGTGATAAATAACTTAAAAACCCATAAATTTTAAATACGTAGCTTCAACTCGTAATACGTGTGAGGTGAATATTTTATAGACTTGTTAAAATTATTCTTAAAGACAGACGATTAAAAAAAAACTTATTTTAACAATTTTACTCTATTTCATGATATCTGATGTTGAACTCTATTATTTTAAATTAAATTATTCCTATTTGCATGAAGCTCGTCGCTAAATTACACCATTCGATATTCGCATGTCAGAATTTCTGCAATGTGTCAGAATCCGATTCCCTCATTAATTATTGACAGTCCTTTGATATTTGATAAGATTGATACGCAGAAATATTATTAAATCCGCAGCGAGATGGATTTTATAAATTAGAGATACTTTTTCATATCTTCAAAGGAAAAATACTGATATTACTGTTATTCTTCAAAATATCCTCCCTCACACACTGATTATCCTAGTAAAAAAAATTCTAGACTTCTCTCCACGTATTTCGTAATTGTAAACAATGTTCATGGATTTAATTTGAAAATGATTGCTGGCTCGATATTGATCAGCACACGCGAATTTTAATCTAAGAAAAGTGCAGTGCAATTAATAGTTGGCTGGAGATGCTCGAGATGCACTCGCGATATATTCGTTAACACTTTAATTAATTAGCGGTCCAATTAAAGTTAGAAAAGCGAGAAGTGCTTCTATGGCAATAAAGTCTCGACAATACAGGAACTCTCTCTTCTTGACGCTATTATTTTATTGTATTTTATTATTTATTTTATTACACACAATAATTGCAGTAAAAGAAGAAAATAAGCAAGAATGCTTTTAGTGTGGTGGAAGGGAGTAAGAGGGGGCAATAGGTAGAGGGATATTTAGGGGCACGGGAGTAGGAAAAGAGGGGATACTGATAGGAGAAGGTAACAAAGAAGATGTAGGGGGAAGGGCATTTGGACAATAAAAAGGGTAGAGAAGGGGGGAAGCAGGGAGGGGGCGGCTATTTAGAGAGGGGGGATGATAAAATAGGCGGTATTGATAGGAGTAAGGATGGGTGATCGAGGCAAAGAGAAATGACAATGGAGAGGGGGCTGATAGTAGAGGTGGGCGATTCCGATTCGATTCTCTAAGAATCGAGTATCGAGTACCGATACTTTAATGCTCGATGCCGATATTTTCGTAATCGATCCATCGACGATTCGATACCGCATTCTGTAATATCGAGTCCGTGATTCTTCCCCTCTCTTTTTCGCCATTTTTGCTCCAGGTGCTCTCAAACGGGGCACCCTGCGCGCGCATTATTTTGGCTTTCCGCTGTAGAAATTCTCCCATATTAATCCAAACTTTACGCGCGCGATTCAAACTCGAAAGTTTGGACCAATGGTCGAATTTCGCCAGCGGTAAGTCAAAATGATGCGCGCGCAGGGTACCCCGTTTGAGAGCACTGAGAATCGCATATCCAACATATATATTCTGAAAATCGAAGTATCGGGATTCGATACTTTGGAATCGATACTTTTTCGTATGGTATCGGATTCGGATCGGAATCGAAATAATTGGAATCGTCGATACCTCGATTCCGATACATTTCGTTGGAATCGCCCACCTCTAGCTGATAGTAATACGAGTGGAGGGGGTTGAGTGAAAACACCATAAAAGTGGGAGGAGGGAAAATGTCTGTTTGACTTCGAAGGAAATCTGACAGGAAGGGGCCTATCCGAATAGGCAATAGTGGAAGGGGCTGGGAGAGGGGTTAAAAATAACAGAACAAGGGGCAAAGTTAAAGATGAAAAATATTTTTAAATAAAGCTTTCTCTATGAGAAAGCAATATTAATTAAGTCCGTAAAGAAAATTTCCGTGTGTCCTGCTAAATTTCACGGATATAAACCAGTAAAAAAGGGAGTAAAATTTAATGAAAGAAAGTAACAAATGGTCTTAATGTACTTGTTATCGAGTGTCCGCAGAGCTTGGATTTTAAGCGTGCAATTTAAAAGAAATTTGCGGCTAATGAAAGAAGGAATTGGTTCGGGCGAAAAGGTCCGTTGTGGGCATGTTTTAACTCGTTACGGGCCGCGGGGTACCGCGTCTCTGAATATATGCAAAGAATTGGCCGCCATTGATGATGGCGAGACTCATTTTCATAAATTATATTAATTCGCCACGCCGAGGGCAGCCGCTGATTGGGTGACACGTTGGCCATATTGGCCCACCTCAACCTCGCCTCACTATTACCAACTGACTATCAGCGGTACGAAATTATCTTTTAGATAAAATACCGCTTCAATGTTCAATAGTTTGTTTAGAAAAAAGGTAATTGTCAAAATGAAGACAAATTTGGGTTCAAAAAATAGTATGAATTCTTTTTTTACAATTGGCCCATTTTGGCTAACGAGATGCACCTTGCAGGATGATATCCAAGATTGTATATAGTTTGAGATTCGCCAGGGCGCTTTTATTTGTTCTCCATTGTGATCTCAGGAGATTTGATCCGAGAGGTTATCCTCTCCGTGTGCAGGGATGGGGAAAGAGAAAGAGAGAAAGTGAGAGAAGAGGGGAAATTTGATGAGAGGAAATGAGACAGTCTCGACACGATCGCGAGATTATACCTACACCCACGCCAAGATAATAGATAGTAATTGCAGGGTTGCGTTGGTCGGTGGAATCGGCTCGACAGATCGATCGGCCCGGACAAGGAAGAACGAAAAATAGAGAGAGATTCGCCAAGAAAGAGGGAGAAAGATATAAAAGAAGCCAAAGAGATCGAGATAATGATGCGCTCGAGAAGAAATCGTTCTCACATTATTTTCTCGCGATGGGCATCATCGGTATTATTATATGCCCCGTGGTGACTCAAGCACCTTTGAGAATCTCAACGGAATTCACGTTCGGCCTCTTTTTGGGTCCTTCTTATAATCAGAATCGTCAAAATCAATCTAGAACAAATTGTCTGCTTATTCTTCATGCTGAATTTATAGTTCTGAAAAACTGTTCCGCATCTCGTAACCAGAATCCGAGGCCCCGCGGATTTTTCTCATTTTTTTTTTACAGAAATACGTGCAACGCAAATGTGAAAAAGAAAAGGATATAAAAACAATAGGGCTGGGATGACAAAACGCATTGGTTTTAGGTGCATCGCAGGTGATGAAACAAAGGGCATGCAGTAGGGTTTCGGGGTCGTCTGCACTTTAAAGCAGGAGCATTCGAATTCAGCGGTTTTTGAATAGAGACTCCCTTCGAGAATTGAATCGTAAATGGAAAAATATATAAACAAAACGAGAAAAAACTGACGACTCTCGATTTTTAGCTTCATGGAGAATTCGAAGTATTATTCTCGCTTGACGAATTCAGATTTTAGCTTGATTATTCTTGGAATTATGCGCAATTCAGGAAACCGAAGTTTACGGTACAGCAATGAAAATTTGTCTTCAATTTTTTCAGGTAAAGAGATTTACTGATTTTTAGATTATGCAAAATGAAGGTTAAAATTTAAAAGAAATTTAATTTTAATTTTCTGCTTCTCACTTTATATCGATTATATATGCGTCCGATATTCGGAAATATATCAAAGATCGAGTTTACATAATACCGACAATCGGTCTTTGTTCGAGCTTATTCCCTGTTGTGCCACTTCCGTTTCCAGGATTCTATACCGCGATAAACAACCGGAAAACCTCAACCACGACAAAATGAGGTCCGCTCGTGGCTTACCACTCTTTCCATTCTGACCACTTGCGGACAACTAATTTCGTTCTCAAAAGGTTTTTAAAAATTTATTATTCAATTTTAATTACTACTTATATAATCAAGTCCTAAAAACTAAGGTTATGTATAAGCGTGGCGTCGTTCCAATTATCGCGCCAAATTCAAATTCGAAAATCTTCTCTAAAATTTGTAACCTCGCTTTAATAATCCTGTTTAAATTTTCAACATGAGAGTGGAGAAAGCGTTATCAATAATTTTAATTAGAAGCTTTTGCGAGCATCAAAGAGGAGAGCGAAAAGGGACGCTTAATCCATCTCTCTTGCAATCTCTTTCTCTTCCTCTTACACTCGCTCTCGCAACAATTCAAACTCATAACGTAACAATGTATCCTGTCACGTTTGGTGTGTTCGTGTATATATAGAGGGTCTGAGTATGTGTAAGTTTTGCTATAATTACTCGGCCGGTAATACAGGGCGACCCTTGAGTGGCAGCTCATATTACTCGCCTAACCCGCGTGAAAACTAACCCCTTGGGAATGACGGGAGGTGAAGGGGGGGACGAGAAGAAGTTGGGAATGGGATTGCCCGGGGTGCGGGGACCAAAAAGGCGGCACAAAAAAGCACAATGTTCAGTTGTAGGACTAGATGACCTTCCTTTGTGTTTAAAAAATTCAATTCCGAATTCAAGTCTACAGTCTAATATTACTTAAAATAGGAAATAAACTCGAAAATAATAAATGTAAAAAAATGTAAAGGAAATGAAACGAGTTCTCTGAAGACCCAGATGCTTTGAATCTTGGCATCCGGGTCCAACCAGTTGAGATAATAAATCGTGAGACTCGCGCGAAGATTACGCGGCAAACGTAATTCTTGTTTGTAGTAGATAAGATAGGATCCTCTGCTGGAGAAGAAGGGGGAGGCAAAAGGGGAAGTGGAAAGGGGCTTACGCCTCTATCGACTGTGGCTTATCTCAGGAAGTTGTCGAGCAGGACGTCGGGACAGCCCGTTTAAGACTCGAGGGCCTGTTTAGTCCGCAAACTTCTTCTGAGAAACGTGGAAAGTCACACCTTTCTAATGACTCGACGCCACGCCACTCACGCCTCTCGCGTGTGAAAAGAGCCATTAAATCCTCTATTCGATATACCCGCCTGAGCCGTAAATCTACATTTTTTAAAAAACACCTCTTGTGAGGAATTGAATTCTTTTTGGGAAAATAAGATCAGGGTTAGGTCATTTTTCAATTCTATCGAGTTGAGGTCCACGATCTTCTGACAATCTTGTCCTTCTAGCTTTTTCGTCACTCAGGAATTTCATTTATTTACGATTTTTCCAATTTTTTCCACTTCCAACCTTCTGCTTCTCGATTTTCCATCGTTTCCTTTTGGGTATCCGCATTTTAATTTCCACTTATCACTGCTGTCTAGTTTCACTCTTTAGTAGTCAAGTTTCTCTCTTCAATTTTGTAAGTATCAGCACTTGAATTTCCAACTTGTCCTTTTCCACTTCTTATTAATTATAAATAGCCCTCATTAGGAGCTAATAATTCTCAACATGAAGCTACGATGAAGCTTCAATAAACCAGTTCAATAATTTCCGATCGTTCAAAGATCGATAATATCCTGAGAGACGGCTGCTCAAAGTGTCTGATAGATTCTGATTCTGATAGATCTTTAGGTGAGAAAGATGAATAAGGCAGCAGGAAAATACCTCAGCGACTAATAATCCTTAATATGGCGCCACGAGATAATTATCTTCGCAATTAAGCTCTTTGATAAATATCTTCTCATTCTAAATTTTACATTTTTTACATGAATCAACATTTTTCAAAGTAAATTAGCTTGAAATTGAAATGAAAAAAGTAGTAAAAATGAGTTTAAGCACATTTTTTGTCTTTGACAACAATCTTGTTTTTGTAGAGTACTTTAAATTTGTATAGAACTATTAGAGGTAAGTTACTGGGAGCGAGTATGCAGCAGCACTCGAGTTCCAAGTCAAACAACTTTAAACCTTGGTGGTGTTCACGCAAACAAAACAGCGTACTAATTGCTTACGTCATTCTGCGAGTCAATGGACTTCTTGACTAAGAGGTCTGAGTCATGCAGGATAGCCTGGTACACGATTGGAACTCGCGAACCAAGAGACGAGTCCCCGGTTTCAATTAAATCACATCCACATTGTGTTTATTCCTTGCAAACTGTTCAAGATGTTCCTTAGAGACTTAGAGGATTGATTATAATTGGGCCAATAACGATGATTAGCCTACAGACGATCACGACCCAACAACCAAATGACTAGCCAATATTTAGATCAGTTAAATAAGAGATAATTCGCATTTCACTTTTCAAATTTTCATTCTCGTTCGAGTCGTTTTCTGAAACTGTTGAAAACTCGTTGAAGTTAGATTTTGTCTATCTACTATCAGACTATTTAATTTTCACAACTATATGACGTTAGCGATCACAGCGCCATATCCCGGGTAGAAATTTATAATTGGTTCTTAATAG
>CAJFCP010024730.1:15330-31608 GCA_904066005.1 Synergus itoensis | reverse complement strand
GATGATAACTATCAAACTAAAACATTCGAACTATAACAACCGAACTACGACAGCCAAACTACAACAGTGAAACTACAACTATTGAACAATAGATCAGCGAAACTGTACAGTTGATCATCAATAGCATAATTGAATTAGCTGATCAACATCAGCAAAACTGCACCTAATAAACTAAATTATTCGAAATTATCTAATCTGCAAGAGTAAAACTACCTTAACTGAATAACAAGCATTAAATTTCAAAAATTGAACTATAACAGCTGAATAACAACTATTGAATCAGAATAAACAAACATCAACAGCTGAATTACAACAGCTGAAATCCAATAATTTTACTAAAAGAAACTAACTACATAATTCTACTCGAGGAAACAAACTACAGATAAGGTGCAACCAATTGTGGTTTGGTTCTTATTGTTTATTATAAAATATAAGGAAATAAATTGTTTTCTTATTGTAGATTAGTTACATTTTAGTTTGTATATTGTAGAGCAATTGTTCTAGTTCCCCCGTTGTATTTGTTCTATATATAATTCTAGATGGAGAATTTACAGAATAGTAAGCATTTCTCCGACCTCGCCCCGACATATTTTTTGCAGTAAAACAAAATCCTGTTTCGAATTGCCACTTCTCGTCATTCCCCATATCTGCGAAGATTTAGGACTCACTTCCTATGACTCCCTCGTGAACCTCGTGGCTCGGAACCATCATCTAAGGGAGTGAGCTATCTCTTTAACTCGTAAAGATAACCAGGGATAGTACAGCGTGTCTTGCCCCTCCCCCCTTGATTCCAGCAGCTCACGTGGGAGCACAAGATGGGGTGAATTCATTAAGTCACTGATTTACCGGCTACTTCCGGTGTAAGCGAAATTGCGTTCCCTACGCACCTTGCTGGAAAATTTTAACCAGAATGTAAAAGAATTTTTGAATTCAAATGTCAGGATAAATTAAAAATCTGTGATAAATGTATGAAATGTTTTGATGATTTGGAATATTTTCTGCGTATTATAGTTACATCAACATAATTCATAATGACAAATAATGAAAAGTTTGTTTTCGGATATTATTAAATGATATACGAGCCCGTTTAATTTACTTTATGAACCGAATTCCATTTACGTGACCATTAAACACGCATCAGTTTTCTCTTAATGTACCTGTCTAACTTTTAATTAGTTAGTTATAATAAACAGGGATGGGAAATTCAATATTGCTCAAAATGAAAATTGCAGTTGTTATAGTGAACGAAGTTTACCGATCCTTGTATTTCACTTTTTAAGTTTTCATATTTCATTAACTGTAATTTTGTTTCATTATAGACGTCTGAAAATTATTACATCAACATTTTTCGTCTCACTAAATGAACTCAATTGAGGATTTTCAGGTAGGAACCAAAAAAACCGGAACACATTACTGATCAATGCCTGAAAACGAAGCATTGTCCTTTG
This sequence comes from Synergus itoensis, assembly GCA_904066005.1. Lineage (NCBI taxonomy): Eukaryota > Metazoa > Arthropoda > Insecta > Hymenoptera > Cynipidae > Synergus > Synergus itoensis. The sequence goes on along the minus strand of CAJFCP010024730.1, from coordinate 30,160 downwards.
ACAAACGTAGAGGAAGTCGTGGGTCCATTTTTGAAGGAAATGCATTGTTTGTTTAGAGGTTTAGACCTGCAACATTCCTACAAGATTTATCGCTTTTAGGCGCTTTTAGAGATCCATTCATATATCTAAGAATAGTAAGAATCTAAGTGCGGCATGATTATTGCCCCGAAATTTATACACCAGCACTGATTTTTATGTTATATTACATAGTTTCTGTAAGTTTCCTTCAAAAAGAAGTTAAACTACGGCGATCAAACTATAACAGTCACATTGCAACACTTAAAATACAATAGTCCTACATGAACAAATGAACTACAACTATTAAACTACAACAACTTTACTATACAACAATTGAATCACAACAGCTGAACTGTAACCAATTTTAAAATATCCCAGAAACTACAACAGCCTACCTAGTAGTAAAAACGCATAAAGAAAGCACATTTATTTGAATTTATGCCATAAGTTTTCATAAACTATTTAAATTTGTCTTATGATTGTCCTCAGTGACGCTTATGGGTTTCGAAAAGCTGTCGCACAAAAGAGAGGGTTCTTAAAAGGTGTTGCCAAGTTCTGTCTATGCTTGTAAGACACTCCTCGACCAGCACCTCGTTTAATTAAAGCCATAAATCAACGTCAATTAGCCCACTCGCCAGGCGATGCGTAATTAATTAAACTTAACAATTAATAATCAAATAATTAGTGAAAAATGTCTTTTACGAGTCATTGAGCCGATCGTGGCGCGCTTCTTTTGGCCGACGGCCTCTTTAGGTCTTATATTCTTATCGACTTGTCGCCGTTTAAGATTATTGCAGGAAAGAGTTAGAAATTTTTTCTTGCTAAATTTTAGGTAAATGTAGACGCAGGCGTGAATTTGGGATAAACGCAATTCTTATAAATTTAATGCCGAGCCATCTTGTGGGCCAAAGGGCTTCTCTGGGCGAGCAGGTGGCCGACATGGAGGGGCAAAGAGAGACCAGACGGACCGGTTTATATGGTGGATCTCAAGAACCCTTTACCTTCTTCATAAGAGCGAGAGAAAGAGAGAAACTGGGAGAGAAAGAAAAAGATGAGCGAGGAGGGGGGTGGATTGAAACCCAGCGAAAGGACTGATGCGATGATGCTCGAAGAAATGAAAATGCAGCCTCTATAATAAATAATAAACTGAAATTAAAATCCCTGGTTTAATTTTAAATACTATGCAATTTTCAATGAAGTATTAATAAAAGTGCCGGTAAGTAGGTAAAATATAAACGCTATAAGGTAAACTCGGCAACTTTCACGACACTCTGAGCTAATGAGAAATGTTTAGAATGTGAGCCAGCGTCTCATGGGATAAGCGAAAAATCACATTCTCGTTTCTCTCTCGTGCACGTGGATCGTGATCTCGAGTTCTTCTCGAGTTCAAGGGTTTCGAGGTGAAAACGGGGCCGTGATTCCAAGTGTGGTCGCTTATAGTCCGAACTGGATCGACGAGTTCTTGCAACTTGACGAAGCATTCGACCTCTAACCTCAGAACTTATCCGCCATACAGCTACGAAGTTGTTGCGAGATTCAATGTGTATTTACAGGCAAAAATGTCTTCAACGTTTCGTCTCGGGAATCTCGGGATTAACTTTTTATTTAAAATGCAGTTTTCGACTTCTAGGTAATTATAAGACCTAAACTAGAACAGTTAAACTACAACAGTCAAATTACAACAAATAAACTAAAACAACTAACTATTGCAACCAATTGTACAACAATAGTTAAATTACACAGCTGAATTGCAATAAATTGTGCTTTGTGCTACAACAGATAAACTACAACAGCTGAACTATCATACAAAAAACATCTTTACGCGTACTCAACTGCAACTGATATCAACTGAACAGTCAACTGAAAAGTTAAGTGAAAGGTTTGTGCAATGCAACAATAAAAAACAGCTGTTGTACAGCTGGGATAAAACAGTTGTAAATCGTTAACTAATTTATGATTTATATAAAAGTTATTATCGTAGCATGCTATCTAGATAATGGAAAAACTGATTGAGGAATGGGCAGGATAGAAAAGTTAGTTGGTTTGCTTTGCAGGCAAGATATGGTATGGTGTATAAATGAGTTTGGTTTTAATTAGCAGTAAACAGCCTCCATTAAGCCTGAAGCAGTAAATCACCAACACTTACCCCTACCCCTTTAGACTCAACCCCCGATCTCGTAACCTCGACCCCTCGAGCCATCTTCTGCCCTGATGTTGCAGAGATGTGAGGGGTCTACAATGTACATTACATTTCAATTTGGATCCTTCTGTCTCTAGGAGACAAACTTAGTTATTGAAAAACATGCATTCCTCAAAATACAGACGCTACGCATCAGAATTCTACTCTAAAGAATTACCATAATTGTCATTCTTCGATGACAAATTCGTACTGCTAAAATTGTATTAAAGCAGTTAAACTACGTCAATTTAAATACAACTGAACTAAAAAAACTGATCTAGAACAACTGAACTACAACAGCTGAACTACAACCGATTGTGTCACAAAGCTAAACTACAACAACTGAACTATAATTAATATATTACAACAGCTGAAATATATAAAATAAACCAGAAAAAGTGAACTGCAAGAGCCTAACTAGAATTAACTACAACAACTGAAAGGCAACAGTTAAACCGCGATATAGCTAAATTACAACAGCTGATGTAGTTCGGTTGTTGAAGTATAGCTGCTGTAATTTAACTACTGTAGTTGTGTTCAGTTGTATTGCTATAGTGGTTCTGTCGTATTGCTGTAGTGGTTCAATTGATACAGCTTAGTTGTTTCAGTTTAATTGTCCAAATTCAGTTGTATTTCAGCTGCAGTAGAAAAAATGAAATTGTTCTTCGATGACAACACTGCGAGAAAAATTATTCTTCTATTCGTCCTTGATTGCTGTTGTAATATGCTATAATCCTTTCTTTAATCCAACCTAGATTTTACAAACGATGATTTTCTTAAGTGTTTCGTCCACGATAGATTCAGACTTGCAATCTCATTCTGTAATCCAAGATGGATGTACTGCAAAGGAAGGACGTATAGTTTACACAGCAAATATTGTAATGGAGAGGCGTGGTGCGTGGTTGTCATGGCGACGTAAGGAAGTTTCGCTTATTGGAGACGCTGCTGCGGTATTTACGTACATGAACCACCGTATGAGCTTTTTGCAACAAGTATCGTGGCTGCTCGTAAATGTCGTTTTCTCGAAACGTCGTTTCTTAAATGACACGAGGAATTTATATCCTTGTAGCTTTTATCTCTGGTCACCATTATTATCACCAGTCGCAGTCCTCCTGGCATTGAACGACGAAACGCGATTGGGCAACTAAAGTTGCTCGTTAACTCGTCAGGCCTCTTTCTGCTTATGCATGCCAATACATTTCTAGTTAAGTTTCTTTCCATAATTGATATTGTCGGGTATTAACACAAAAAGATTTTCTCACAACTCGTCTTTCCTAAGATAAATCTTCTTGAAAATGGGAGACAATCGTGACTTATGAAGTAATGCTTCCTGATTTATAAGCCTGACCTAATAAGCTTATTTAAACAAGGCTAATGCTACCAGAGAAGTATCCACTACCATATCTACAATACAACAGGTGGAATAAAGTAGCTGAACTTCAGCAGCTGAATTACAACAGCCAAACTACATCTGATTTGCAAAAACAGAATTACAACAGCTAAACTACAACAACTTAACAGCAAGAACTGAATTGTAAGAACTGAACTACAACATCTAAACTGCAGTGTAATATTTCTTACTCACGTTTTAAATGTTGTTCTTAATAAAAATGAGACTCACCTGAAACAAAAAATGATATTTTCATTAGTTACAAGTTAGACAAGTAATTTGTTCATATATTAATATTACAACCCTTTAAAAAATTCTTGCACTTTTCTTACAATTCTTTGAGACTTTGAGTTACTAGGAGATCGGATATGATTTAATTTTGTGACAAGTTTTCCAGAGGTGAGTATGTCCTGTTGCAAGAGTGTTGTGGGTAATAAATAAAGTTGCAATTGATTTACTCGACGGTTTGTAGCATGACGGAAGCAGTGAATGAGCATGAAAGAGTTACAAGCTCGTAAGAGTCCATTTTGATGCTCTATGCAGGGTCGCGTAGTCGGAGATATCCGTCGAAGAAGCCCTGGAAACGGAGCTTTTATACGAAAGCACTCCATATCACTTTATTTAAGATTTACCCTCTCGCTCGACCCTTTCAACCCCCAACAAGACTCGTCCATTTCGCTGGTTGGTACCCTCTTTTCCCTCTTTTTTTCTCTTTCCATTGAGTAGTCCTTCTCAACTACTCGGCTAACTCGACTATTCTTAAACTCGATCCTCCCTACTCTTCCATAAAGCAGAAATCTTTTTAATTTTTTAGAATCGTGATATAAAGAGTGTGAAAAATTGAACGAGTGTTTTCCCAACTGTGTATATATACTCGTATAGAATCGTACGTTCGATCCGTTTCTCATGCACCTCGTTCGCATCTATTTATATCTCCGTTTACCTGCCAGAGTGTAGACAACCCGATATGCTTCGGAGGGGAAACAAGAGGAAATTTAAAGGCTGATCACCTATTCTTGATTATAGAACTTAACTTGGTATACCCTTCTTGGTATTCACAAGGTTCGAAGACATGAATTCGATCGTAAACGAAGGGTCGGAATCAAAATAAGAATATTTAAATAAACAAACATGCTAAAGTTATAACTTGTTACATTTTTTAAATAAGAAATATGGAAAGAGTGTAGAGTGGTTGGAAGGTGCGAAAAAGGGAAGACAAAAAAGGAAAGAAGGGAGTTAAAAAAGAAGAAAGAGCTCGGGCAAAGGAAAGTTCTCATTTCCGAGGCATTAAGCAATTAGTTTTTGCGGAAGGTGTCAGTTACTTTTTACCCGGGGTTCTCTGCTCAAAAACTGATCTTGAAACTTAACTATCTAGGATAGTTTCACCACAGCAGATGACTGTAATTGCTGAACAGATGTTCATGTTTTACGACAGCTTAACATCAACTGATGTTCTACAACAGCTAAACTGCAATAGCTGAACTTAAACCAGTGTAATACAACAGCTAAATTACAACCGATGAACTAGAATAGTTGAACTACAACAACTGAACTGTAACAGCTATATTACAAAAACTGAACTGCAACAGCTAAATCAAAACCACTGAAGTACAACAATTGAACTAGAGTAGTTGTTGAACTACAACAGCTGATCTGAAATCAACGTATGTATGTAGCTGAACTACAATCAATGTTCTACAACAGTTATTGGTGTAAATTGCAGGCTCTTGAACAAAAATGATAATTACAGCTTCAATGACCGTGTACAATCCTAATACGATACAAATCGCACTTGATGAACAACAATCCAAATCCCGTTTTGTGATCGATACATATCGACCTGTCATTTATCGTTGTCGACACTCCTGTTCTGGCTTGTTTATTAAATCTTATATTAGCGATATCTTAATTGTGGCCACCTATCACCCGCATGTTGCATGCATACTCAAGCGATGACAATTAACTGCGCGTGTATTGCTTAGCTACGATACACAATGGATACCACGTTCAGTGATTACGCGATACACGTACGCTCGATACAGATCCCCTATCAAGCGCCCTCATACTAGTGTATCGACTCATCCTAAGTCTAATATCCCAATAGTGGGTGTTTACACATACAGACACACACAAACGTATATTTATTATGTGTATATATATATATATCTACGCATATTATATTGTTAATCTTGAAACCGCGTCTATAAGAATCCACTTAATGAAATTTCCGTTGGACCCCGAGAATGGAGGACTCCAATTGGCTGGCTCTGAAGGAAAGCGACCACTGGAGGGTGGCATTGTGGAGCAATTAATAATGTCATATTGCGAGCCCCTTTTACCTCCTCAAGCCCCTTACGGTCTGCCTACCCCCTTTCTGGTCTTTCTACCCCTTTCTATGCCACTCAACCCTCTGAATTCCCCCACCTCATATTTTCTCCCACCATTCAGCTACCCTTCCACGAATACGGTACATCGCCCTTAGCATTATAGAGGATATATATATTGCTTGAATATAGGCTGTTGTGAATATTACATTCCCTGTGTATGTAGACCTGTAGGAGATGCCCTAGCAGACAATAAGATAGCCCCGCAATTAATTCTCAGGCTTTTGCTAATTAAATTTTTGACTCCTCCTTGGATCCATGAGGGCTAAGGTTCTTCTTTTACACCCTTGGAGGCTCGCCTCGTCCATTTTAGGAACGGATTTACGGCCGTAAGTTGTGGTTTTTATCAGTCGAGGTTCTTAAGGTCGACGCAATTTAACACTATAAGCAGAGGGTGATAATCGATTGGCAGGGAAGGAAAACGATTGTTTAAATGCTGTAATGTGGATAGCTAATGGATTTGCTTTATGGTTTAAAATGAGAATGCAGAAACAGCTTTTCTTGATTCTTGGTTACAATTATAAACTGAGGTATTTGGTGTGTAATGCAAGTAGACGCGTGTAGGACTGCAGATACATTTATCATGCCGAAGCAAATATACTCGTTAGAGAGTAGACACGTATCCGTGCGAGGTTTGTCGATGAGAGTATTTAGTTGCAGCGAGATAATGCGAGAGCACTTAAGAAGGCAAAAAACGAATTGTCGTAAATCTTGCGAGGGGTGGTGATGATGCATGGAGAAAAGAGTGGGGATTGATGGTTAAGGGTGGGGGTTGGTGGGGTCATTTAGGACACGGAGTCCGATTCTCTTCGGCTGTAAACGACTCTACACGCGCAACCCCTACCTCTCGTAAAAACACGACCAGACCACTTCGACGTCTTTCTACTAATTGACAACGAACACATTGTCTTTCTCGGTCCCTTCTTTGAGATTCCTTCTACTTCATTGTTCATTATCCCTGTCAACTGCAACTGTTGTACAGTTTTGCAACTGCAAGCGTACCAACTGTACCAATTTTACAACTGAACCGGTTTTGCAACAACTGTACCAGCTTTACAACAGTAAAGTGAACAGTAATTTCACAAACACAGCAACAACTGCTTTAAAGCTCTACACAATTTATAAAGTGAAGATGGTTGTAGAAGGTGGACAGTGAAGGTATTGGTTACATGTGTAGATTGGGTCGTAAGTTGTCCTTTGACCCTCCGCTTTTCCAATAAAGAAAAGCGTAAGTTAGATGCTTGCGTTGGCGGGAAAGCAGGGAATTGGTCCAGAGAGCACGTAGCTGCACTCATAGCTATTTAGTGGTGGTAGTAGATCCAGGTATAGAATATAGTGAAGCCTACGTTCCTCATGGTTTTCCATGGAGCGAGAGAGTGAAGGCAGACCCTGGCTAATTAAAACCGCGAATAGTAATTAATTAAGCGGACGTCAGAGAGTGTCTAGGATTCTAGGTGGGCAGGGGCTCTCAAACCACGTGCAAGTCGCTGCTCTACTCTCCTCGTGTCGTCGAAAATCAATGTCTCGCACGGCGCTTTGGCGCGTGTCGTTAAACACTGGCGACCTGCCATGATTAAAGACAGTTACGAAGAGAATTGGAATGCTCAAGAACGACAGAATCTCGACTCGATTGCTTACATAAATACAAATTCATGTCTACTACATTTACTACAAAATATACTGTCTTCATTTGCAATTCGTGAATTTAAAATGAATTATAATGTTATTTCTAATCAACGAGTACTCTAATTTAGATATTTACAAATAAGTAAATCTACTTTTCAAAATTTCGAAAATATGGTTTTACTAAATTTAATCAAGGTGGATTGGTTTTGAAAACAATCAATGAGACTTAATCTTGATTTATCTGGAACTTTGAGATTGATTACAGTGGAATTACTAATCAGCTAATTGGAGGGACGTCCATCAACCTCACTAACAAATGGAATTGCTTTGCCAATCAGCTGAGTGATGTTAATAGATCTAGGGTCAAGTCTCTATCTACACGTCTACGGCAATCTCAACATCCAGTGTATCCAACTTCTATTTGTACATGAAGAGTTATGTCTGATGAGGTGTTCCCAGAAAAAGAGTTTTTTTTACGTCAAGAATTGTTTGCAGAAAAGCTCAGGATCCACTCAGCTTTTGATGAAAAAAGATGAGATACACCACTGCGAATGGATTTTAGTGAAATTCGATAATCCTGAAGTGAAGTGTACTGATCAATTTACAACCTTCAATATATACTGAAATTATTGAAGAAGTCCAATGAAAACCTCTTTGTGGAAAAAAAATGGTATCTTTGTAATGTTTACTAAAATTCTAGTGGGCGCAGTGATGTTAAATACCGCAAATTTAATTTGAAATTTTATAACCTCAGTAATGTTGCAAGACATTCTATCTCTCGAATCTTGATATTTTATTTGCAAGAGATAAGATCTGTATCTTTTAAGCAAATGTGAAGACAAGGTCGAATCAGAGTGGCGGCTTTTGATCATTATAATTTTTGTTCTCTTTTTTACCATCTCGATAAGATAACAGTAGGATTGTTAAGGTCTGTCAAGCAGAACTGCTTCGTTCGATCAAAGCATTAGAAGAAATGAATAAGAGTTGAATCTAAATGCAAAAAAGTTGAGTGCGAACGTAGAGAGAGAGTGGAGAGACAAATGAGTTAAGCGAGATCGGAGTGCCGCAACAATGTATGTGAAACGAAGGGAGCTAAAATGAACAAAGAAAATAAATAGCAAGAGATGTACATTGAAAACGTGCAATGATTGTGATGTTGTGATGTATAATGAAAATGTAGTTTTCAGGTCAATTTTACAACAACTGAACTTACTGTATCAATATATCCAACAAAAGTTGTACCAATTGTACCAATTCTGCATTACATAATACAAATTGTGCGAAATCTTAAAAAGACTAACGGGTTGTCCTCAAAAGACATTTGCAAGGTGGTAAAATAAATACGAAAAGTCGTTATCATCAACTGATGTTTGCACTATCATCGTTATCGCAACAAATTACTAAATAATCCGCCTCATTCAGTATCGTAGTATGTATACTCAGACATAATTATTTGCTTCGGAAGTCGTATATCAGTTTTTAAGAGTATACGATAAGTGTGAGTGTATTACAAGTTCTGTCAAGAACAGTACAATCAACGATAAATTGTTCGCAAAGAAAGGTTAAAATAAAAAGAAAGATTAAAACCATAAGAAAGGTGAAAAAGAAAGAATAATAATGGTAACGTTCGATAAGGACGAGGACCATTCACCTTGACTCGGTTGGATAAGCGTGTAGTTTTAACGATGTCTCCAAGTTGAAAACGGCGCACGGCACTTAACTTTTAATTAATATTATATAGCTAATTAGCCCAAGCCGAGGCGGGGTTTTGTATATTAATTTAATTTTCAATCTCACGGGGTAATTCTTGGCGCAACGTTAGTTTTAATCAACCCTCCTTCTACCCCTGACGTCCCGCCGCAGAAGCGAGGGCGTACGTGGCAAAAGGAGAAGGAGATAATGCAGAGAAAAGGACACAGTGAGAGAAGGTGGGAGAAGTAACTATACCTACGCGGCTAATAAAAACCAGCAATAAAAACCACCCTCTAGAATCACCCCTGGGGGTGTCTCTTCTTCTCTCTCGCACACCCCCAACCTCTTCCTTCCATCCTTTCTCTTTATCCACTCCTCCACCTGCTTGGGATTAACCTTAATCAAATATTTACATTTTAATTCAACCTGCTATACCAAACTCTAACCCTTTATGATTATGCTCTTATCTAATTCCTAACTACCACTTTCGGCAATCAAAATTTTGAGTGGTGTGTATCAAAGAGGTGGAAATTGTAAATAATACAATGTTTCTTAGAAATTTATATTTTAAAAATGTACGAACTGTACAAAAATTGTACCAATTTTATAACAACAAGTGTACCAAATGTACCAATTTTACAACAACTGTACCAATTGTACCAATTTTACAAGAAAAATTGTACCAGTTGTATTAATTATACTTCATGTAAGTTCAGAGGTAGATTTCGGTGGTTAAATAAGCATTTGATTTTAATTTCTTAATTTGAATTGTGAGAAGGGAAAAAATGTTAATTAATGACTACATTGATAAGGATCGATCCAGAATTAATATTGATAAAATAAGATAATAGATCGGAGTGACAATAACTGTCAAGGTACACGCAATGTTGCGATGTTTATCAGCATCCTGCTATTTTGAATTAAAAAGAGTATGTATAATCATTGTCATCGTTTCTCTGCACATATGGTGTAAAATTTCATAATAACTGCCTGTTGTATTATTGCTTTATGACGTAATATTCGCCGGAATGATATATTACACTCAAAGCTTTTGCGTTCTACTCCTATCTCGGAAAAAGAGTATTTTATTGCTATGTTGAGTAATAAAGTTCTTTAGAGATAAGGTAAAAATTGTTAATACACATATAACCTCAGCTTTTAGTTTAGACCTTAGATTCTTAGGTTCTTCCCAACTGAAAAATGATGTATCGAAAAATTATGAATTACTTTATCCTCGATTTTATCTTTCTACGTTTATCGATTCGAGATATCGAACAACATATCTGAGAATGAAATTACTAATCTATATTGATTCATGAGACCGAATGATTTTATTTAATAATACTGGTTGATAAAATATGTGATTTGAATTGTTTATCAGAATAGAATGTAAAATACTATTCCCAATACTGGATATAGAGACTATTTCTTTCGTTTTTTCTCACTTTTCTCTTTTTCGCTCTCCTCTATCTCGTCGCCTCTTATCGAACACAATATACTCTGACGCCGGCCTGTATACACACAATCACTAGCAGCCCTATCTTCGCCACCCCTAGCTTCTATCCTACGATGTTGGAAGCTATCCAGAAGGAGAGAGACCATGAGATAAAGAGGAAAAGAGCGAGATGGAGAATGAGCGGGATGAGGAAACAAGGGGAAAAAGGTTCTATATGCACTCTGCAACCCCAAGCAATAACATTAATTGCTATAAGCTCAATCACGAGCTGGGTATTCTCTACGCAATCACGGCGAGTTGTACGAAATTTTACAACACTTCTACTACATTTACCAATTTTACAACAACAACTGCACCAATTATACCAACTGTACCAATTTTACATAAACAATTGTTCCAACTGTACCAATTTTACAACAATTATACCAACTGTACCAATTTTTCAACAACAACTGTACCAATTTTACAACAACAACTGTATCAACTGCACCAATTTTAAAACAATTTTACCAATTTTACAACAAATATTGTACCAATTATACCAATTTTGAAACAACAATTATACCAACTTTACCAATTTTACACCAACAATTGTTCCAACTGTACCAATTTTACAACAAAAATTGTGCCAACTGTACCAATTTTACAACAAAATTGTAACAACTGCACCAATTTTACAACAACAATTATACCAACTGTACAAATTTTACAAAAATTGTACCAACTGTACGAATTTTTCAACAAAAAATGTACCAGCTGTACCAATTTTACAACAACTGTATCAACTGTACCAATTTTACGACAAAAATGTACCAACTGTACCAATTTTACAACAAAAATTGTAATAACTGTACCAATTTTGCAACAATAATTGTATCAACTGCACCAATTTTGCAACAATAATTGTATCAACTGCACCAATTTTACAACAATTGTGCCAACTGTACCAATTTAACAACAACAATTGTACCACTCGTACCAACTGCACAATTTAAAAATTTAAAGATTCAAGTCTGATGTATTTGGGTGACCCTCATACTCAAGCCTGAGTGGGTCATCATTAGGCTCGATCCGGACTGGATTACTTTCAGGCTAAAGCCTGGATGGGTCATCATTAGACTTGAGTTGATCTGGGTAACTTTCAGACTTGAGCCTGAATGGATCATTTTTACGCTCAATTTGAGCTGAGTTACTTTCAGGCTGAAGTCGGAGTGTTACTATTAGGTCAAAGTTGACCTGAATAATTTTCAGGCTCAATTCGCGTTACAGATCCTCTTACCAAGATCAAGAATTTTGGATAAATTTTCTTCAATGTTAAATAAGCTTCTATAATTTGCATGAGAATACGTTATGATATAGCTATATAGGTGTACATAAGTATGAAAGGGTGATAGTGGAAACGGGAGACGAGAGAAGGGTGGTTAGAAACGGAAAGGAAGAGAAAGAGGAGGAGGAGGAGAGGCTGGTATATAAGGTATAAGGTAGTCCATTAGCGTTAATATTATAAACGTTAGCTGCCCTCTGGCCAGCCTCGTATTCACATCTATACGACACACGCAAATTGCAAACACAGACTCCTTCATACGTGGCTCTTTCGCCTAAGTACACGCACATAAATGCATCTCCCTATGTATAAGAAAATTTCCATCTGTGTTGCTTCCAGAGCACTTACTTAGGTATTCTGTTGCAATACGTAATCCTTGTTGCACTTTGCGTGGTGACCCGATTGAGATTTGATACCTTGTGCTGACTTTTTAGAATTGCATACTTTTATTACTTGTGGAACTTTAAATTTTTTCAGGGAGATCACCGAGAAGATCATCGCCTATAGTCTTCTCACTTCTCTAAACGCCTGGCTGAGAGTTTCAGACCTTGAAACAACTATTCTTCCTTGAATCTCGCAACAATACCCAAGGATATCTTCTCGTCTCTTTTCTGTAACTTGATCGTCGATTGAATCGCCGTGTGTGGTACCGACGGTTGCCACATGCCGCTCAGGGAATCGTGTGCGAGACTCGATAAGGACCTAATTATGTACGTGAAAGATCTTATCAACCTGCACTCGCCGCGTTACGTAGCTTAAACTAATTGGACGGGACGATTCAAGCGATATGGACATAACGAATATAAAAAACAAACAAATATTTATATAGCTTCGCTTATATGAATTCACTTGTGAATGTGTAAATGTAAACAGCCCACCCTACTTTCGAGCCTACTCCTCAAAAATCACCGATATTTCAAGTGCCCTGGCGAGGCGCCAACTCAAACGTGTCTATAACTCTACTTGTGTCGTAGTTCCCTTCTCTTCTCATTTCAGGTCCAACGTTTTTTAAAATCGTATCACGAGCATCCACATGATCAGAGAACCACGTGGTTTCGATTAATTGGACAAAAAAATATTTAAAATTTTCACGAAAATCTTGCTTGGCAATTCTGATATTTTAAAGTCTATATTCCGAAAATTAAGTCTCAAACTATCGTTGTCCAAAATTGAATTTTCCAATTTTGAACTAAATTGCTGAACATAAATTGTAACTAACTTGCTATTTTACAAGAAAACTGTGAAAAATATAATTCTGTATATATTTTTTACAGGATAAATTGTTTCCTTAATTTTATAGTTTTCAGTAATCTGAAATTATTCTACAATTCGGAAACGATACAAATTCAGTAATTGTAGGTACAATAAAGATATGAAAGATACTTAACAAAAGAAATTTTCTTCTTTTTACGTCAAAGCATGATTTTTAAAAATCTCTAACGTGTCCACAACATCGTGACACGATCAGCCGACAACCACGTGGTCCTGAGCGCCTGCGTGATCCCATTGTATCATACATCGAAAATTTTTACCAGAATCTCGCTCAATTGTTTTCTGAATCTATTTTTACTGCAAATTTCTCATTTTGCGTCTCTTCATTCTTGTTGCTAAAAATACTGTTCCATAATCGAATATTCCATTTAATATTTTAGAATTCAACTTTGTTACTCAATTTTCTTCCTCTATCATTGTAGGCTCGAATCTTGTTAGAATGATTAATATACAAATGAATCTTGCTAATCGAATATTGTAGAAGCGAATCTATATTCATCAAATGTTGCTTCATTAATTCTTGCACAAATCTTCAATTGCCAATATTTTATACTGTAACATTGTGTATTGTTATTCCTTCATTATATTGCAACCTTCAGTCTTGTTTCTTCAAGTCATGTTTCTTTAAGTCTTCTTTCTTTCAGTCATGATTCATTAATCTTAAAAACCTAAATACTTGACTCTGAATTCCAAAACAAAAATATTTTCCTCACCTTTATCGACTGCATACGTGAGCTGTTCCTTGATTGAAAATTTGATCCAGACAAGGGAAAAATAAACAAAAAACACTTTCTTCACTCGATCTCGAAATTTTTTTCGAGGACCGACACTTCTCACTAATTTTATCCTTCCCCGATTATCAATAATGAATTCACGACTCCCGATCCCAGTTTATTTTTCGATTATCAAAATTGACCTAGAACAAAAATCTTAAAACGATACACGTTTTCCCAATTTTATCTAACCTACAACTTCCCTAGGCATTAGACGATTGTAAACAATCTTTACAATTATCCCTCATTCCAATCTTCAATCTTTGCAGGCTTCAATTGGCTCAAATCTTCAATCTTTCAAGACTTCATTTCATTCTCAGCTTCAATCTGTCTCCAGTTCAGTATTTGTCTACTTCAATTATTGAATATTTCGACGACTCCACACTTCAATATTTTTTTACTTCATAACACGTGTTTTCCAACTTGAGTCCTTTGGTCTAGGAACATTCGAAATATCATTCCCACGAGTAAAAGTGATATCCTCCTCAATTATCAACACCACAACACACAATCACAAAAAACACCAGATCGCACAACACGAAACAAAACACGGAGAAGATTTTGATATCAGAACTACTCGGCACGACGGCGGACGAGCGAGTGTGGCTCTGGGCGATTCTCCCACTCCTGCATCGAATTCGCGTGGCGGGGAGGAAGTGGTGGGAGCTGGAGGGGCGAAGGGGGTATTCGCGGACGTTGGAGGGGATGGACGGGTG
>CAJFCP010024727.1:28883-40101 GCA_904066005.1 Synergus itoensis | reverse complement strand
TTTTCAAAATATTGAATTTTAAAATTTTATGTAGATTTTGAATTTTTGTAAAATTGATTTTTCGACTATAACTTCTCAAATAATGAAAATTCAAAGCTTATGTAAAGAAAAGAAAGATTCCTTTCGTCGAGACGAATCGATTGACCTGTAGGTTTAATGAATTTTATTGAATATTAAGGAAGTTATGCTTTTATTTGTAATTTTGAAAATTTTTTATTTTTCATATATTAGTTCAAATAAAAACACTAATCTTACAGGTCAATCAATTCGTCTCGACGCACGGAATCTATGAATGATGAGGTCGAAAGATTCTCTCTTTCGAGAAAAAAGAATTATATATATTTTTAAATATTTAAGAAAATTGTTAATGCTTCCTCTATGAGGAAGCAAATTAATTTGCAACTTCATCATAATGAGGAAGCAAAGTGCTCAAAAAATGAGCACAAAAAATTTAAATATAGTTAACTGGAACACCCGAGATCGGATTCACAGCTAGTTTTGTTACTATTTTTAAGTTCCCTTCCATAATAAATTTGAATCCCCCGCCATATTTCACTAAAAATCCCAACTAAAACATGACGGCTCCGCTCTTCAAGTTGCCTCACGTTCCTACCATTGAGTCGTGTATCCAGTGTATTATATATATCAGTGGGTTCACATGACTGGAAAAATATAACTGCAATATTAGCAAATCATGAAAAAAGTCATGATCACGTTACAAGTTTCCAAACGTGGAAAGAATTTGAATTGAGGTTGGAAAAAAAATAAATGCATTGATAACGTAAATTTGCATTTAATAAGGGAGGAAGAAAAGTATTGGAAACAAGTTCAAGAAATAAGGCTGTTTACTTTGATACGAGTTCTTGGATCAGAAAAAAAAAATTTAGTAATGGCAACTAAAACCTTTTGTTATCCAGTTTTTGTTACCTCAACCAAATTTTGGTTGTCAACACTAAATTATTTTGTTAGGCCAACAAAATATTTTGTTGAACCAACCACAAATTCTTTTGTTGGGTCTTTTAGTTGGCCTAACAAAAATGTTTTGTTGGGCCAACTAAACAAATTAGATCCACGACTACGCATGCGTGTCCGCCAGCCCTGACTTATGTGATACTTTGCTGGGATTTTTATAAAATATTCTATGTGTTAGATATTAGCCGTGTGGTTTAAGTTGTATTAGATTCGTTAGAGGTTAGAGATAAGTGTTTATAGGTAGTTCGAATCCGGGTCGCCGCAAAATTTCTTTCCGATTTTTCGTATCGTAAAAAGCTTGCGATAATATAAATAAATATAATTTAAGTAAAAATAATATAAAAATCATTTAAAAATAAGCTAAAACAGTTCATTAATTGAACAGTACCTAGTGTCAACAAAATAATTTTTTTGGACCAACAAAACAGTTTGGTTGGACCAACAAAACAGTTTGGTTAGGATAACAAAACAGTTTGGTTGGACCAACAAAACAGTTTTGTTAGACCAACAAAAAGACTCAACAAAAAAATTTGGTTGGCTCAACAAAAAAGTTTTGTTGGCTGTATAGCAACCAAATTCTTTTGTTGAGCCAACCAAATTTTGATTGATAGAACCAAACAGTTTTCTCAGTGTAACATCATAAAAAAGCCGCATTGAAATATCTTGTTTAGTGTAAAAATACCAAATGATTCATTTTGGAAATATATTTATGGACACCCATATATGAAAAAAATCTCATTCTACAATCTACAAGTTGAAAATTTCTAATAGGATTGAAACTGTACCTACATAGACACAGCTATATAAATAAGATTGTTATTTGGCTCATCCTCGGAATTTGGTATGTAGGAGATATTGAAACTGTTAAAAGGTTCTGATTCTCATTATCCTATTTTCATTAAGCTCGTGGGAACGGACGCGTTGTGTCTTTTTAATTTTCACCCGAGAAACAGGAGACGACTCACCTCGGTCCGCGGCCCGGGTCCTATGAACTTCAGGGACCTTGGAACGACCGTCTGCAGGGTTCAGCGACATGAACAAACGTACTAAATGATAATAATGATGTCATTCAGCCGACTGGCTTTTTCTGTACAAAAATTATTTTTTCGTAGGCAATTCGTAACTCAGCTGACAGTGATAGTAAGAGTCGCAGAAGTGGTAGCGCTTTTGGGGGGTGGCGATGTGACAAGCTTTAAAAGAAGAGCGCAGCATTGCGATAGTCACTTTGGTAAATGGAAAAGAAACTAGTTTTGAATTTTGTCGATAAGTGTACCAATGGTACTCTTTCCGATATACTTATTACATCATGGTTTGATTTCTTTTCAATTTTCAGAAGGTGGAAACTGCGAGACCAGCGGAAAAATTGTTCTTATTCATGCCCTTAGCAGTTCAATTTGGCAGACATGATAATCCATATTAGTATTAGTGGAATAAAGATCAGCAGAAAGGATACTACATACAATGGAAAGGTGGTCGAGATTTTTCAAGACATAATTTTTCTTAATAATATGCATTTCTTGTCCATCGCGGAATTTTCAGTCTCTCTTGTTTATTTTTCAATCGTTTCTTTACTACCTTCCCTGCTGGAAGTAAGAGATAGAAATCCTATCCCTTTCTATCTCCTTCTATCTCTCGCCTATCTCCGTCTATCTTTTTCTATCTCCATATCAATCCACATCTACGTCTACGTTTATCTCTTTGAATCTCTCCTTTTCTATCTCTTTTTATTTCTATATGTATATACCTGTCTATCTCTTTCTATCTCTACTTCAATCCACATCCACTCTTATCTATTTGAATCTCCTCTTCTATCCCTTTATATCTCTTGTCTATCTCCATGTACCTCTTTCTACCTCCATCTCAATCCACATTAACACCTATCTCTTTCAATCCCCACTACTTTATCTCTTTTTATCTTTTGTCCATCCCCATCTATCTTTTTCTATCTCCTTGCCAATGATGACTCAGCTCTGAATTCCATAAGATTCTAATGAAAAACAGGGTTGAATCGTTTAGTTTAAAATACAAAACAGAGGAAGGAAACACTGTACCTGTCTATCCCTTTCTTTCTCCATTTCATTCCACTTCCACGTCTATCTCTTTCAATCCGCATTTCTCGATCTCTGTCTATTTTTCGCCTATTTCATTCTATCTCTTTCTATCTTCTTCTGAATTAAAATTGCACCTATCTCTTAAGATCCCCACTTCTCCATTCCATTCTGTTTCTCGTCTATTTTTGTCTACACCTGTCTATCTCCTTGACTAATCTCAATTCGCTCTTATCTCTTTCAATTCCCACTTCTTTATTCCTGTCTATCTCTTCTATTCTCGTCTATACCTTTCTAACTTCTTGTCAATCAAAATTCGCTTTTATCTCGATTTTAATCTCCAGTTTTCTATCCCTTTCTATTTCCATCTCAATCCACATCCATATGCTTATCTCTTTGAATCATCTCTTTTCTATCCCTTTATATCTCTTGTCTATCTCCATCTATCCCTTTCTATCTCCATCTCAATCCACATCAACACCTATCTCTTTAGATCCCCATGTCTCTATCTCTTTCAATCTCCGTATATACCTGTTTATCCCTTTCTATCTCCTTGTCAATCTCAATTCGCTTTTATCTCTTTTAATCTCACATTCTCTATTCCTTTTATCTCCATTTCATTTCACTTCAACGCCCATCTCTTTCAATCCGCATTTCTCTATCTGTATCTCTCGCCTATTCCACTCTTTCTATCTCCCTCTGAATTAAAATTGCTCCTATCTCTTTCAATCCCCACCCCACTTTTTTATTCCATCCTGTTTCTCGTTTATTCTTGTCTATCCCTTTCTATCTCCTTGTCTATCTCAATTCGCTCTTATTTCTTTCAATCCCCACTTCTTTATTCCTGTCTATCTCTTCTATTCTCGTCTATACCTTTCTATCTTCTTGTCAATTAAAATTCGCTCCTACCTCTTTTAACCCCACTTTTCTGCCCATTTCAATCTCTCTCCCATCCTCATCTATCTCTTTCTATCTTCTTGTCAATCTACATTTATTGCTATGTGTTTCAATTCCCTGATTTCTGTCCCAGCCTATTTATAAACCTATCTTTTTGAATTTATTCTTCTCTGTTTCAATTTATAACTCTTTTCTATTCAAATTCATCCTGGTTTATCTCATTTTCAGGGCCGGCGGAACAAATTTTTCCCAGGTGTGGAGTTACGGAAGCAAGAGAGGGGGGGGGGATGATAGAAATATTTTTGTTTATCTATCTAGGTATATTATAAAAAGATCTCGCCGCCGCCGCCGCCGCTGTGTCACGAGACGTTTAGGGTTAGATTAGGTAAGATTTAGGGTTAGGTTAAGTTAAAATTCATCCCTCATGGGGTATGTGACCCCCTCGATCATGTGAACCCTAAAGATCACGTGACTTCGATCACGAGAAGCCCTCGATCACGTGACCCCCCTAGATCACGTGCCACAATGACGATACGCCCTTCTTGACCTCCAAGGAGGTCAGTGACCTTAATGTCATGCGCCCTTCTTGACCTATATGTGACATACGCCCTTTTTGGCCACTAAGTGAGATACGCCCTTCCTGAACCCATATAAAGATGGGGTTTAAGAATTATTTATTGATTTATTGATCAGGTGAATGGTTTTTAGCCAATTTCAATGAAATTTAGATCATTCATTACACTTATAACTGATGTTCTAATATTTTAAGTTATTTAAAAAAAATAACATCTTGAAAAAGTTTCTAAGATGCACTACGTGTAAGTAACCAATAATAGCATGTCAAACTGTAAACAAATTGTATTAATTGGTTTGTATCTTGAAAAAGTTTCAAATAATCAATAGTAATACTTTCAAGTTGAAAGTAATCAATAATAGCATCTCAAACTGTAAACAAATTGTATTAATTGGTTTATACATGTACTTAAAAATTAGAGTATTATTAAGACATAAAATCACATCTGTATAATAAGATAGAAAAAAGCGGATTAAAAGATAATGAAGCGCTTCATTATATTTTAATCCGGTATCGTGTAATGTTTATATCCGATTCCTATCCGATTTGTATCTGCATCTGCAAGATACTTCTATTTGATTCCTATCCGTCTCCTACCCGAATTCTATCTGGTTTCATGTAAAGTTTCTATCCGATTCGTATCCAATTTGTATCTTGGTTCACAATATAGTTCTATCCGATCCTAGCCGACCTGTATCCGATTTTTGTCCCCGAATTCTATCCGCTCCTAACTGGGTTCTATCTTGTAACATGTATTATTTTTATCTGATTCCTATCCGATTTGTATCCGGATCTGCAAGATACTTCTATCTGATTCCTATCCGACTTCTACCCGAAAACAGAAAGAAATGAACTTTGGAATGTTCAAATATTTAATTTGTGGTTCTATTTCTCGTATAAAAACCGGTTAGGACCGGGTAGATTGTACACTTCCATCTCGAAGACAATCACCAGAGTCAAAACCCTTATAGGAATCGGATATAAAACGGATTAAAATGAACTTGCGTATTGCAAATATTTAATTTGTGGTTCCATTTGTCGGATAGAAACCGGATAGGACCGGGTAGATTGTACACTTCCGTCGAAGACAATCACCAGAGTCAAGACCCTTATAGGAATCGGATAGAAAACGGATAAAAATGAACTTGGGTATTTGCAAATATTTAATTTGTGGTTCCATTTGTCGGATAGAAACCGGATAGGACCGGGTAGATTGTGCACTTCCATCGAAGACAATCATCAGCGTCAAGACCCTTATAGGAATCGGATAGAAAACGGAAATAAATGAACTTGGGAATTTTCAAATATTTAATTTGTGGTTCTATTTCTCGTATAAAAACCGGATAGAACCAGAAAGAATATTTCCACTATATATTTTTTTATCCTCTTTGTCGGATAGGAACCGGATAAAACCGGATATATTCTGAAAATATGTATCTGAGACCGGATAGAAGCCAGATAGAACCAGATAAAAAGCAAATTTTTCCTGTCCGGTTTTTAACGCATAATTCCTAAGTCCTTCATTAATTCAGTGGACTAATAAGCGTTGAACAGATGCAGATTTTTTAGCGTTATATACGTTAGTGGTAAGATTAGAATAATATTCATGTACAAAATATTGTATTTATAAAATTAATATAAGTGTTTAAAATATTAAAATTAATAAGTTAATAAGGGAGAGACAGCCTTGGGGATAGAAAGAGATACAAATTTCTACCAAGGGAGTTAGAATTAGGGATAGAAAGGAATAACATTTTTATGCGTATAAATAGACTAAGAGATAGAAAGAGATAGATGTTACCGGAAATAGAGATAGACTGAGGGATAGAAAGAGATAAATATTACCAGAAACAGAGATAGGAAGAGAGATAGATATCACCGGACACGGGGATACAATGATGGATAGAAAGAGATAGCGTTTTGGGGATGCAAAATGGATACTTGGAAGAGATAGAAATAAGTTCTAACTCCAAATTTCTATCACTTTCTGTCTCTTTACTTCCAGCAGGGTTCCATTCATTTTCAATAAAAATCTACAAATTTAAATATTATAACAGAAACGTTATAAGTATAAGTACTTATAAGTACGATTTTGAGCCGATTAAGATAAATTTTACAAAACAAGCTCTTTGATTGGGGTTAATGAAATTTCCGTGTGTAAATTATGTAATTAGATAAATGCATGAGTGAATTCTCACAAGAGGTCAGTTACTCTGATATGTCCGGCGAGTTGTGCGTGGGTTGTAGACAAACGTCCGGCAAGACTATACTAAGACTCGTGCGAGAGTTAAATGAGATCAGCATCCTGCGGAAGCGCGTCTAGCATCTCGTTTTACGATTCAGTTTAGGTACTCAATGGGCATTCTTTGGGCGTCAAGATAATAAACCATAATAACTTAGCCAATATCCTTGGTTAAGAAAATCAGCGAGAGTAAATATGTTAAAAATCAGGCAAACTTTATTGATAATATAAAACCTTCAATCGAGATAAGATTTACAGGTCAGAATTGTGAGTTCACCTGTTTTTCTATGACCCTTTAAGTTCTCTTAAACTTAATTACATCCAAAAGTTAATTTTTTTTTTAAGTGAGTTAAATGCTATCTAAATTCTGCTCAAAATAAAATGCCGACGAAGTCACTTTGTCAATTTTTAAAATTTGTCAGGAAAATCAAGGAAATGTCAGGGAAATGCGAGTAGCTGTCAAGGAAAATAGAAATTGATCTATTCATAATAATAATAAATTATAGTTTATTTAACAGATTTTAGAAGATTTCCAAGGATTTCAAATAATTATACAGAATTTCCGGGCATTCTTTAAGATTCTATAGGTTTCTAAAGATTTCAAGTTTTTTTTAGTAAGGAATTACAACAGATTTTTATGATACTTAAAAAACTTCGTGGAATTTTTAAGTATTTCATGAAAGAAGAGATTTTTAAGAAACTTTATAAAGCTAAAAAAAATTTAAGGTATTGCAAAGTTCCTTGTGGAATTGTAGAGGATTTTAAGACGTTTGTAAGAATTTTAAGAAATTTTGACATTTTTAGGTCATTTCAAGAGATTTAAATCTTTTTCGTGAATAAAAAAAAATGTCAAATGATTTGAAAAATATTTTGAGTAATTTTAAGGGATTTTAAAGTTTTTCGTGAAATTTTGAACGATTTTAACAAGTTTGTAAGAATTTGAGGAAAAAGATTTTAATGTTCCTCATGGAATTTTAAAAAATTTGATATTTTTTATTATAAAAATATTTTGTGTAATTTTAAAGAATTTAATAGAATTTTAACAGATTTTTAGGGATTTAAAATATTCTCCAGGAATTTTAAGAAATTTCGTCTAATTTTAAAGGAAATTGGTAATTACCATATGTCCTTTAAGGATTTCAAGAGGTGTTTCTAGAAATACTTTTTTAAGATTTTAGGGAATTTTAAAGTTCCTTATTGAATTTTAAAGGATTTCATGAAATTTTCAGAGATTTTAAAGAATTTTATGGGATTTTAAATATTGTCATAGAATTTTAAGAAATTTAAAGATGTTTCTAGGAATATCGAGAGATATTTCAACAAATTTTAAAGAATTTCAATTAGTTTTCTATAATTTTAATATTTTGACGTTTTTTAAGAAATTGTGAGGTTCTTCATGGGTGGGTCTGAAACTACCCACGAAAAACAAATTGGGTTAATAATAATAATAGATCAATTTTTATTTTCCTTGACATCTACTCACATCTTCCTAATTTTCCTGACAATTTTTTTTTGCCTGACATTTCTCTGACGTGCCTGGAGTTATCTTTCGATTCGAGACTAAGTACCTTCTCATTTAAATTCCTAGATAAAATGCCTGATTAAACTAAAATAATAATAAAAAAAAAACTAATTTGCGCTTCCTTTTTATTCGCAAAATGCTTTCTCAGTATTGGGTCGTTTATTAACTAAAAG
This sequence comes from Synergus itoensis, assembly GCA_904066005.1. Taxonomy (NCBI): domain Eukaryota; kingdom Metazoa; phylum Arthropoda; class Insecta; order Hymenoptera; family Cynipidae; genus Synergus; species Synergus itoensis. The sequence continues at coordinate 31,673 of CAJFCP010024727.1, read as the reverse complement.
CCTCTCTAAAGTATAAAATTGTGTTCAGACGCAAACTCTTAGTGCCAGAAGGGTCCTCAAATCTCGATAAGCAGTCACTCAAGAGGTTTGGCGCGTTACATTGCACTTCTCTAATCAATTTGGAGTGAAATCAGTGCTAGCTTTCTACACGATTATAACCCGATCCACTGGTTTTATCCCCAGTCGGTTTATTCTGACTTGAGAAAAAAAAATAGAGTTTAATTCTGACTTGAGAGAAAAAAAAACTTGAGGAACTCTTATCTTGTATGATATATTTTCTCCTGAAAAAAGTCTAGTCTTTGCAAAATTGCTCTGAAACCCATCGTAGACGAAAGAAAGTAGTAAATTGGATCGATTTAGAAGTCTTTAAATATACAGAGTCTGGAAACTCAAGAAGCTGGGTTTACAAAGTAATCTTATAAATTTTACACTGCACGCCGCTTGAAACTTTCAAATGTTTCACTGTCAAAGTTTCAGTTTCATGAAACTTTGGGGGGAAAGGAGGGGAGTTCTAATTGCGCATGCGCGGAAATCAGGTCAGCTGTCAACGGTGCCGCAAATTTGACTTGTTTTGGAACATTATTTAATATTTCTTTAGTAAGAAGTTGGATCTGAAATCAGTCCTATTCAGTCCGAAACTTATGCGAATTAAAAAATTAATTAAATTTATCTGTAAAGTGCAATCTGAAATATATTCGCTTTATTCAGTCAGAATTTTATACGTAACATCTGAAAATCATCCTTTTGTCCGAATTCAGTCAGGGATAAAACCCGAATCTGAAATGAGTTCGAATTTTATACGAAGTATGGAATCATATTTAGATATTAAGTGGAATCTAGAATTCGTCCATTTTTTGCGGATTCTGTATGGGATGAAACACAAATCCAAAATGAGTCTGAAATGAATTTATAAATTCATTTAAATTCTGAACTGAATCGGACTCATTTTGGATTCGCGTTTTATCCTAGACGAAATACGGGAAAGATTGAATTAACTTCAGACTCCAGTTTACATATAAATATAATGATTTAAATTTTATCTCAGACGGAATACCGACAAAAACGGATGGATTCCAGATTAACAAACGAAATAAAGAACAAAGCGGACGAATTTCAGATTTAACTTTTGATGAGAATAATGTCTAATTCTTCATTTCGCATATATTTCGGACAAAATTGCGAATTAATTTCGGATCAAATTTTATTTTCAGATGTAAATCGGATGAAATCGGACAAATTGCGAAAATATTCCGTCTAAATTGCGGATCTCTCCAGATTAATTCATACGGTATTTGTCAAAAATCCTATTTTCTTCTCACAAGCGGTAACACTTTCTGGGTTTAGGTATATAAGGACAGACCGTTCTATTCTCTATATGTAAGATAAGTAAATATTAAGCGGATACATTTCAGATTATTTCAGATTAATTCCGAATATGAATTTTGATCGTACCTGACAATTTCCATACATTACCGGACAAGATCCGGATTGGCAAGTGAAGAAAACAAGTTCGACCATATAAATTTCGGACAAGATCGGATGAAATTAGGATTCCAATTCCAAGAATGCGGATCGAACATATTCCGGATGGCACCTGTTCAAATTCGGATGACAAAAACCACCTTGATTTCGGGTAATTCCAGATGATTTCCGGATTGGCAAAAACACGTTGAAACCTACAGATTTCCGATGTGTTCGGATAAAATCCGGATGAAAAATCTACGTCGGACCGTGCTAATGTCGGACAAGACCGGATGAAATCCGAGTTCTAATTTTGAACTCGTAGACCGGAAAAATTCCAGACTATATTAGGGGATAAAATCCGGATGACAAAAACCGCCTTGATTTCAGATAATTGCAGACAATTTTCGGATGGGAAAACAGTGCTCTCAAACGGGGCAGCCTGCGCGCGCAACACGTGTTGGCTTCCTGATGGAGAAATTCTGCAATTGACTGTAATCTGGCGCGCGATTCAAAATCGAATTAAATTGACCAATAGGAGAATTTCTCCAGCGGTAAGCCAAAACAATGCGCGCGCAGGCTGCCTCGTTTGAGAGCACTGTGGGAAAAACGTCAGACCTGACAAATTTCCGATGTTTTCGGATATAATCCAGACAGAAAGTGTACGTCGGACCGTGCTAATGTCGGATCAAATCGGATTAAATTCCGATTCTAATTTCGAAGATGTGGACCGGACAAGTTTCGGACTCAATCGGATGAATTCCGGGTGACAAAAACCGCCTTGATTTCGGATAGTTTCGAACAATTTGCGGAGTCCGGAATTTGTCCGGAATTTTAAGCAGGGAGGGGTTTTAATGGCAAAAGAGGCAAAATTTAAAGTTTTTTGGTAGCAAAAAAAGGAAAGAAGTAATATGAACAATGAATTGGTGACTCATCAGTTTTTCCAAAGATCACTTTCGCAGGGATCACAGTCTCTATTCTTTCTAAAATAGAGGAATAGAGGACTTTTTTTTCAAAAATAGAGGACTTTTTTCCAAAAATAGAGGACCTTTGAAGGACGTTTTTTTAAATGAAGGATAGTATGTGAATCAAGGTTAATAAAAATTGTGTTACAATACTTTTATTGTTTTAACAATACTAAAGATTTAATTAACATCAGTTGTAGCTTAACAGTTTACAGCCATTTCATAAATTATGAAAATTTTAGAATTTACGACTTTACAATGAAAAACATATTATTACTAGAAATTAAAAGTCTTTTCCAAATTTTAACAGCACATTACGGCTTCATAATTTATTAAATTAGTATCACATTCCATTGAACACTGA
>CAJFCP010024726.1:9787-25627 GCA_904066005.1 Synergus itoensis | reverse complement strand
TTGTCTGCACCCTTCTTTTCTCTTGTATCTCTACTCTTTTTATTTAAACAAAACTATCGTTTTTTTCTCAAAATTAGACACTAGGCCCCCTTCCTGCTACCGAGAAACCGACCTCGATGAAAAAACCCCTCAAACAATGCATTTTTGCAATTTTCGCGTCAAATCTACGACGTGAGATGGGAAATTTGCATTATTCCCTAGATTTCACTACATTTTTTTTGTTTTTTCAAATTCTGCAACACCCTTAAGTAACCAGGAAAAATTTTTCTTCTTTTGGAGTTCTAGTGTAAAAATTTGTCTTGTTTTCTTTGAGTAGTTCCAACGCTAATTTAAAGGATTTTAAATTGTTTACATACAAGGCTAGCTTATCTACTGACAGATTTTTGATTATGAAGTTTCTGAAGCACGTGGATTACCTGAGTTACCTTCGCGTTCTAGATGTAAATTGGAGGCTCTTTTGACTTACATTTTTTTTTGCAGATGAGTATTGTCGTTTGCTGCTTTTTGTTGCTGTCTGGTTTCTTATTTCTTTTTCCCTTTGTAGTTGAAAAAATGTCTTCATCTTCATCTATACTCAGCTAGCTGCTTGAAAACGTTGAAACATGGTACATTAAGGACAGCTAACTCTTGCTGTAATTCCTCAATTACCCTTTGTTGTGCTAGGAACTGTTCCATTAAAGTTTCGCAGGCACCTTAATCGTCCAGAGGCATCTCATCTTCGTCTGCGACTCGGTGGCATCTGCGTTTGCGGCTGAGTGGTGCTCATTTTGGGACTCTCAGAGAGAGGCTTTGTTGCGATTTGTTCTATGTTAATGAGATCTGACTTCGCTTCCTTGTTTTTGTTAGATCTTCTGGTCATTTTTGTTGATCTTGAGACAATTTTGTATTGCCTAAGTAATTTTATCAGGTTTTTGATCCTTTCTATTATAGGTTTAGCTGTGTTCCACTGGATGTCCACACGCTTATGGTCCAGCACTATCATCTGTCCATGCTATGCTACTTCTACTATTATCTCGACAGTTCTTTTGAGTGTGGGTAAGAGGAGGGGAAGCTATGTGATGTATACCGCGTCAACCCCCCCCCCGACCCTATTTTGAGGCGACACCTGTACTCCAGGGGAAGAAGCAATGTAATTTTTAGGAGCTTTTTGTTGGCTGGACGTATTTTATTTGTGAACATTTCTTCCATTCATGGTTTTTCATACAAAAATTATTTTAAAGGTTATGAGCAGATTATTAAGGTCAGAAAAAATGGTTATCAGCATGAATTTCACATCATAGAACTTTAACTTGCTGCATCTTTTTAAAAAATAAATTAAAACAGATTTAAAAATTGAGTCGGATGTTATTTAACTTTGACAATACCACTACACCCTCATCCGGCGCGGCCTGGGTCAGTGGCTGCCGGAGCTCCAAAAGAAATATATAAAATTGATTAACTTGTCAGGGGCCAGCTAACCGTTAAAATCCTGATTAGCGAGGATAAACTAATATAAATTAAGTTCACACATAAACAATAACAATTAAGGCTGCACTACGCGGAGAGCAAGAAAACAAAAGGTGTAGGTCTCGGGCTGACCTATAAGCAAACAAAGAAATAGATTAAATAGTTTCAAACATTTATTATAAAACCAGATAAAAGAGTACTTACAACTTTCTTTATGTCGATTATGTTTCGACAACAACAATATACTTCGACGACTCGCTATACAATCCAAATATCAGTTTAGTCCAAAATATTAATCGATGCTGTCAACGTTACATTGGTTTCACTACAACGTTCGGCTTAACCCGATTCTGGTCGCCCTTTTTACAAAAACTCCCTATTTCGACGAGGAATGACACAAGAGGACAAGAAGTGAGCTCCCCAGGGCGTCGCTGGCTCACGCAGATATTCGACGACCTACGAGCATGCTCACGCTCGAGTTGCAGACGACCAAAATCTCTCGCTGTTAACCAGGCCTACCATACCATAACCCATTCAAATTATAATTAGACAATCAAGGCAAATATTCCCGCCTTGACGTCTACGGAAACTTTGATAAATTATGAAACTTACAGGAGAAATAACTTTCCCGTCACAAAATTCAGATGACATCTTTGACATCTTGTTTAAAATTAAAGGTAGGCGTTATGAAAATATAAAAATTTTATTAACTTTCACTTATACAATTAATTATAGAGAAAGGTGCTATCTCAGCTCCTATATAATAGTGCGGTAAATCTCTATTAAAGCTTGAAATACGTAAAAAAAAAAAAAAAAACCCATCGTAAGGGGCCATCCATAAACCACGTGGACAATTTTTCACCACTTTTTGACCCCATGCCCCCCTTCGGAGACAGGCGTAGACAGTCTCGTGGGCACGCGTAGAAAAATTTTCCAGACCCCCCCCCCCCTCCCCAAACTGTCCACGTGGTTTATGGATGGCCCCTAAACTGTAGGTCTCCACATGAGAGGTTGGTGAACCAATGCTAACGGCCCCATATCGAGGGGCACGCGGCGTGGGCATACCGGCCAATCTTGTGAGATATTCCGAGGAAATTCTCTGTACATATATGGCCGCCTGATGGGTATGGCACAATGGGCTTGCAGCCTAACCGCCTGGTGAGGCTCCCTCGGGAGGTTACACCAGCCCGAATAATCCAAGTATCCAATCCAACTATATACAGTAGCACTCAAAAGTATTTTGTAGACACGTAATTAATTTATTTTTCTAGAAATTAAGTACAAAATTGAAAAATATATACAAGTGAAGAAAAGTAACATATAATAGCATGAAAATGAAAATGTTTATTACTTGCAAGGCATATTTTATAGTCTTACAAAAATTATATACTCGATAATACTATTTTCACAAGGCTCCAACATTAAACCAGGGACGGCGCAGACAGTATGGATGCCATGGATAAATCCATACATGGAAATTTTCATGTATGGAAATTCCATACATGAAAAACTGTCTGGAAAGATAATGATTTTTATTTCAAAGTGTTAAACGAATTTTTATCTAGAAATGATGTACGAAGGAAAAAATTTTTTTTCAAATACAGAAAAAGCAAAGAAAAAAATGTCGGGACCCCCCTCCCGGGGGGGGATATATCGTAAATCCATACATGGAAAAAAAGGGCTGCGTAGGCCCTGTCATTAAACAATCTACAAAATACTTTTGAGCGCTACAGTATAGAGAATAAAGTGTTAAATTAATTAAATAATTCATCATTAACGATTTGTTTTTTTTTTGGAATTCTTTTTCCTTCACGAGAAGAAAGGAGTTTCAGGTATCAGTGTCAAGCCTGGGGTGCTTTGCAGAAATAATATAAAATTTTTTGCTAGATGTGAAGGTTTTGAGCAATGGAAGAAAAAGTTCAAAGTCGTAGGCGTGAGGTAGAAAAAGACTCAGAGAAAGAGGTATAACTAAATTCTATTTATATAACCATTATTTGAATTTTTGACGTATTTCAATCTATAATAGAGCTTTATAGCACTATTAGAAGCTGAAAAGGCACCTTCCCCTATAATTAACAGTATAAGAGAAAATAAATAAAATTTTAATATTTTCATAACGCCTACCTTTAAAAAAGATGCCAAGATGATTTTTTTTTATTAGCGATTTTTTTGGCCTGACTTATTCCAACTTTTGTTTAGGGACAAATATTTAATGAACTGATAGTAGTTCTCATTCTACAAGAAGAAAACTTTTTATTTTAAACATACTTTGAAAACCTTAAATCTTACTTGAAAATCGTACTTTATTCGGGCCTGATTAGACGGATAATTTTTGACACAATTTTTTACAAGACTTGAACTTTTTAGAAAAGCTTATTTAAAAACTTTATTTTTTATTATTTTAATAACTAGTAATTTTAAATAAAAGTCTCCTTTAAAAAAAAGATACATATTCACTTTTGATAATAGGATAGCTAATCAGACTTTGTAGACATCTATAACGATTATAACAGGCAACTAAATTACAGATGCGATATAAAATCACTTTGTAAATTAATCTTATCTTGTAGACTGTTACATCATTCACCAATCAGCGTTAGCATACTGACATATTCGAATAGAAATATTACGGAGCCGATATAAGATATTTAAATTTCACTGTTCCAGTTACTTTAAATCGCTGTTGAGCTGTAACAGTAGCTTCAATAATCATAAAATATTAAAGATGTTGGTTCTTTTCACCTTCGCTTGGTTCACTATAGCAGGTAAGATTTTAAAATTAAAACTCTTTAAAATAGTACACATTTATTATTTTCAGACCACCTGTCCACCCCTTTTAAAATCTAAAATAAATAATAAAATTTAAAGTTCAGTACCTCCTAATAGTAAATAGACTATGCTCGATCGATTGGAGGTATTTTCTACTTTCCTGCTCCCACCGGAAGTGGCCTATTCAGACCGGAAGTCATTTTTTTTAAATGGAATGACATATTTTTATTTATTGATTTCAATTCTACGATAAAAAGTGAGTAACTTTTGTAGGAAAATTTTTTTCCTAAATCTTCGTTTTCCACCCCAAAATGCTTTCTGAAGTCTTTCTCTAACTGAGCCGTCGTTCGTTTTTCACGTCAACTCGTATTTAGTCAGTCAGCTTTCGAAATTTTGAAATAAAATTTTTAGGAATACATTTCGGAATATCATTCAACTTATAGAGCAAGAGGAATTTAAAAATTTATTTTAAACAAAATTTTATTAATTTTTTTCTGACAAAAAAAAACAGTAACATTTCGGAAGGCATTTTCGGTGGAAAACGACGATTTAGAAAAAAACTTTTTCTACAAAAGTTACTCACTTTCTACCGTAGAATCGAAATCAATAAAGAAAAACATATCATTACATTTAAAAAAATTACTTCCGGTCTGAATAGGCCACTTTCAGTGGGATCCGGAAGTTGAAAATACCTCCAGTCGATCGGGAACAGTCCATTTACTATTAGGAGGTAAACTGAACTTTTAATTTTATTAGGTATTTTAGATTTTACAAGGTGTGGACGGGTGGTCTGAGACAACCTGTATACACTGAAAAAACTCTATAGTTGTGACAACCACATAAATAATAATGGTATAACTAATAATTTGCGGTTAACACAACTACGATTGTAGTTGCTAAAACCACAAATATTATGTGACAACAACCACAGCTATGTGGCAACTATTTAATAATAGTCACCACATAGCTTTGATTGTTGCCACATAATAGATATGGTTGTGGCAGTCACAATTGTGGTTGTGGAAACCATAAATTGCAGTTGTACCATATTTAACTATTTCTGTGGTTGTCACATCCATAACAGTTTTTTTCGTGCACATATATTATTATTTCATTTTATTTACTTACTCATGAGAGAACGTAGTATTAGATTTGTGTTTTAAGACCCTCTAAACCCGAAAAACAGATTTTTACTGTTTACAGGTCTGTCTGTGAATGTGCCTGTATGTCTATCTGTAGATTTTTAGTCCGTTAGCACGATAACTTTCGAAAGAATTGAGAGATTAGATTGGATTTGGTATACTCTTTTAGTGTTGATAAATGTCTAATACAATATTATAATTAATTTTCCGGATGTATGTATGTGTGTATGTGTGGATGTCGCCACTATACCCTAAAGACAGTTGTAGATGAATTAATGTTTGTAGGGATTATTTGCTCAATAGGGTAATTCAAAAATATCTGTTTTTGGAAATTTATATGCGGTGCATAGAAATCATCGCATGTCTCGAAAATTAAAATTTTTCTCAAAATTTGAGGGAAATCAATGGTGTATTAGGGTTTACTCACAGCGATTGTTTATTTTCACCAAATCGCGAACCTGAAATACATCTTCGTAAACAATATTGTTTATTTTCCGCAAATATCAAGTTAAATGTCTGAAATTTTGCACGTAACATCGTTGAACATCATTAAATCAAGTATCGGAAAGTTCAATTCAAAAATATTTTTACGTTAATGAATAATAAATTGTTAATGAACAAAAATTAATTAGTTACTAAATGATGATCGCCTTAATTTTTTCAACTGAAATTTTAGAGAAACCTTCAACACACGTTCAAAATCTATAATACGATAACAAAAAACTCCTCGCTGTCAATAGATTGCTGTAAAAAAATTATTTTATCCAAAAATGTGATCTTTTCACTACACAGGCACACAAAAAAAATCTGCGATACCGAAAAAGTCACCTATATAGCATTGTAGTATTAGTCAAGACTGAACGAAATCCAAAATTTTGGAATTTTCTGCTTACCAGTATTTTTTTATTCGAATTTGAACAATTATTTATAAGCAATTGATCTTTTTTTTTAACAAGTTCAATGTTTTGATATTGAAAAGAAACATTTCTAGAGTACACGTGTTCAAACTTCAAACATAAATTTCAATGTAAAAATCGTCAAAATCCGTTCCGTCGTTCACGAGAAAAATGTTAATTATGTTGTAACATTCAATTTTCATTGTTAATATAATAAATTTTGCAAAAAAAAATTTTGTCACTAAAATCTGGAGGATTCCTTGGATATATTAAGGCTGTTGGAGCAACGGACAAAATGTCATTTTTTTACTTTAGATTTTAAGACCGCAAAAAATACACGGTTTTAAGTGCCGTTTGGCAGGGAAGTGTTTCTCGATGTGAAAAATGGGGCTTAGTATCTATCTCACGCGCGCGCGCGCGCGCGTGTGTGTGTGTGTGTGTGTGTAAAAGAGCGCTAGCTTATTTAAATAATTAAAATTTTTTTTCATTTTTAAAAAAATAAAAAAATCATTAATGCTTCCTCTATGAGGAAGCAAATTCATTTGTGACTTCACCATAATGAGAAAGCAAAGTGCTCAAAAAATGAGCACAAAAAATATAAATATAGTTAAATGGAACACCCGAGATCGAATTCATAGCTAGTTTTTATAATCTTCAGCTTAGATTGAAATCTACTATAACAAAAAAAAGAATATTAACAGATTTAGTAAAGATCTTCGGAATAAATATACTCCTAAAAGCAGAAGAACCCGCTTATTATATAATATGAAAGCTAAAATTCATTGGTTACGCATAATCCAAGTTGCGGCATTTTCTGATGAGCATAGAGACTTACAAATGAAACGAGACATTTCGAGGTCAAGTCTATTAAAAAAATTAACTCCATTTTTGGATATTAATAATCTTATAAGACTTGGAGGCCGCCTACAATTTTCTTCGCTCTCGTATGAGGAAGAACACCCTTTCATCCTCGTAAGTCATCCTATTTCATTGCTCATTGTTCATCATGCTCATCTCCGCACTTTACATGGGGAAGCTCAATTAATGACTCGAGCAGTGGCGTAACTATGTAGTAGTGAAACCCCGCATTGCGGGGAGGCCACCTCCTCTGAGGGGCCTCCGAGGGGCCTCTTAGACTGAGTAGAAAAAATAAATTTCACACTGTATTTCAATTTTTATTTTAAAAATTTTAATTTATTCAAAACTTGTTTCCTTTTATTTTCAAAGGGGCCTCCTAAAAATTTTTGCGGGGGGGGGGGCTCCAATTTTTAGTTACGCCACTGGACTCGAGTACTGACACAAGAATATTGGATAATTAAATCGCAGTCTCTAATCAGAAAATTTATTCGTAATTATGTTTCTTGTGCAAGAAAATGAGCAGCAATCCCGATTTAATTAAATTAATTAATTAATTCAATTAATCGATGGCGCGCCATCGCGACCATTTACTTATTGTGGCGTTAATTATGCTAGGTCTATTAAAGTCCTTAGATTCAGAGAAAGGGGGAGTAGATCCTACAATGCCTATATTAGCATATTTCTATCTTTCAGTATTCTTCGTCTATTTTCGCCAATAATTTCATATCCTCCATTTATCCACGCCAATCTTTTTTTATTCTCCGCCTATCCACACTAATTTTTTTCAATCTCTTTCGCAATCTATTGCAGCGCCTATTTTTTTTAATCCCTACTTTCCTATCCATGTCTATCCCTGATCTAGGGATGTTCGATTCTTGGAAAAGAATCGATTCTTGAATCGAATCTGAATCGAATGAAAAAGAATCGATTCACATAAAAATCGAAAGAAAAGAATCGATTTTTCAAAAATCGATATTAAAGAAATCGAATTTTTTTTCTTTTAATTTTTTTGTTTAGTAATTATGATTAAAAAGTTCTGAATGTTCAAATGAACGAATTTTTGTATTGATTGTATTTGTAACTATAAAAAGTTTTTAAATATTGATTCATTTACATTGAAAATAATAAAATATTTCTGAATAAAATATAATGTAAAAAAAATATTTCGTTCATTTGAACGTTCGCAACTTTATTCACATTTGTAATTCTTAATTTAAGTAATCGCCTTCTCCAAATGAAAGCATGATAATCTATTCGTAAAAATATTTATTTTATTATTGTTTTTATATAATTTTGTTATATAATTTCAATTAAGTTTAGAACTTTTAAACGATAATAATCCTACAGTATCATAAACCTACAGCCCTACCTAATGACTCGTTCACATAACGCATTATGCACGACACATAAATTTTTCCACCAATCATAGTTCTCCATTATCAATCATTAGAAAGAATTGATTGGTCGAGATCGAGAACCTTATAGGTCGTGCATAATACGTTATAAAGTAAATTGCAGACGACACATGCAGGAAAAAAAAAAGAATCGGTTTTTCAATTCTAGGGGTAAAGAATCGATTCTCAAGAAAATCGAACAGCAAAGAATCGATTCAAAAATCGAATCTTCTTACCAAAAAAATCGATTTTTTAAAGAATCGAATCGGAATCGAACATCCCTACCCTGATCTAATCATTTGAGTCCCTACTTATCTCTTTTACACGCTTATCCTTTTCAATCTCTACTAATCTATCAATATTTATCCTTGTATAATCATTTCAATCTTTTTTTATCTCTCTTTAAGTATACTACCAAGTCTATCCATTTCAATCTTTACCATTCTTATCCATCTCTATCCTTTTATCGTCCTTTCAATCACTATCCATTTTTCTATCCATGTCTATCCTTAATTAATTCATCTCAATCCTTCTTTATCCTTTTTACAATCCACTAGGAAGCCTACCCTTTTCAATCCTTCTCTATCTCTCTTGAAGTATACTATCAAGTCTATTCATTTCAATCTTTATCTTTCTATCTATATCTATCGTTGTTGGATCACTTTAATACTTTTTTATCTCTCTCGAAGTATACTACCAAAACCCATCCTTTTTAATCCTTAGTCTTCTATCCATATCTATCCTTGTACAATCATTTCAATCTTTGTATACCATACATATTTTTCTATTTCTATCTGCGTAATAATTTCAACACTGTTGTGTCTCTTTTCGCAATTTTAATTTCTATTAAAATCTAAAATGATGAAACTTACACATTTTATGTAATTATTATTGTAAGTAATATCTATGAGATGCTCAAGAGACCTTGTGGCTATCAGGACAATGCTCAGGGGCAATAAGGGAGAGAGGCTGGAGATTTATATAGCTTCGGCCTACTTCCCAGGGAATGTTGCAACTGGACCCCCGCCGCCTGAGGTGGAGGAGCTGGTGCGGCATTGTCATAATAGAGGAATCCTGCTTTTCCTGGGATGCAATGCTAATGCACACCATGTGGTGTGGGGAAGCACGGATACCAATGAGAGAGGCAGGGCCTTGCTAGAATATCTAGCGGGTACGGATCTAGAGATTTTAAATCGAGGTAATATCCCTACCTTCCAGACCAAAAGCAGGAAGGAGGTACTTGACGTGACGCTTTGCTCAGGGGGGCTGGAAAGTGTCTGCGGAGGAGTCGCTCTCGGACCATAGGCAACTCGTCTTTCGACTGGCCCTCGGAAAGTCGGAGGCGAAGCTAAAGAGGAACCCCAGAAACATCAACTGGGGGGCCTATAGAGAGGAACTCCGAGGAAGACTGGGGGATTTTCCTTCGAAATATGGGATGATTGGTGAACTCCAGTTCATCAATCTGCTTATTGCAGATTCTCTGCAGAGGGCCCTAATCACATCGTTCGAAAATAACTGCCCAGTTGTTACGGTGGGTTCTGGTCGGGGGGCTCAATGGTGGAATAAGCACCTAGAGGCCCTTCGGGCAGGGGCCAGGAGACTGTACAATAGGACATTTAAAACCAAGTTGAGCTCTGACTGGGACCGTTATAGGGAGTCCCGGAAGGAGTATAAAAATATGATCAACAAATATAAGCGGGAGGGATGAAGGGAATTATGTGAGGAAACAAACAACATCCCCAGGACGGCCCTTCCACATAAGATCCTTGCGAAAAATCCAAAAGCTTACCGAGGACCGATCAGGCTGTTAACGGATGAGTTTGCTGAGAATAAGTAGGATTGTCTGAAACGTCTGTTGGAGGTACACTTCCCGGGCGTTAGGATCATCCCAACGGATCAGGAGGACGTGTATCGGGCGGGCCCTGGAAAAAGGGCTGACTGGCGATTTGCGTCCGACATAGTATCCGTTAGGAAGGTAGAATGAACTGTAGGGACCTTTCAACCTTTCAAATCACCGGGGACGGATGGAGTATACCCGGCCTTTATACAAGAGGGGCTGGAGGAACTACGACTGCCCCTGACAAAGGTTCTTAGGACTAGTATAGCACTGAAACACGTGCCTATGGCATGGAGGGGCAGCAGAGTGGTCTTCCTACCTAAACCGGGCAAGGAGGGCTACACTGCTGCCAAAGACTTTAGACCGGTCAGCCTGACATCCTTTATATTGAAGGCATTGGAAAATCTGATCGAGAGGTACATCCGGGATGTACCTTTTTTCGTCTAGAATGAGTCTAGCATGAGTCTAGAATTGGGTCAATTCTAGACAATCGTGCTAGACAATCCTTGTCTAGAACACGTCTAGATTTTCGGTAGGGCTGCACAGTGGCCAACATGCCTTCCAAACAGGCTGCTCTGTCGATACGGCCCTACATGAGGCTGTTGGAAAAATAGAGCGTAAACTAGAGGAAGGCGGGTATGTGGTGGGTACCTTCTTGGATATAGAAGGGGCCTTCAGTAACACTCCCCCAGATGTCATATGTAGGGAGGCTCGAAAATGCGGTGTGCCGGGTCAGCTTACAGACTGGATCCAAAGCATTCTGCAGTACAGGCGCCTCTCGACGGAATGAGGGAGCTGTAGGGTCGGAGGAATAGCATCTAGGGGCTGCCACAGGGGGGGTCTTGTCACCTCTCATGTGGTGCTTGGTCGTGGATTGACTACTCCGAAATCTGAATGAGGAGGGTTATTACGTCCAAGGATATACGGACGACTTTGTGATCCTGAACAGGGGAGTTCATCTGAACACCCTCACAAGGTCGGCCCTGCGAATTGTGGAACTCTGGTCCGTAGCATCAGGGCTTAATGTTAACCCGGAGAAAACTGATTTGGTAGTCTTCACGAGGAAATATAAGATGGCTTCGGTGATGGGCCCCAAATTTGGCGGAAAGAGGATCCGAGTAGCTCAGTCGGTGAAATATCTGGGAATCATCCTGGATGAGAAACTGAAATGGGCGGATCACCTGGAAGCGCAAGTTAGAAGGTTCGTTTCAACCTTCTGGCTGTGTAGAAGGGCCTTTGGTGGAACATGGGGACTGAAACCAAGTATGATTGCTTAGCTGTACTCAGTAGTTCTTAAGCCAAGGCTACTCTACGCAGCCGTGGTCTGGTGGTCAAGGGTGCAGCTTAAGACGATCCAAGCAAAGTTGGATCGCCTGCAGACGCTTATATTCAGGGCTGTTACTGGAGTAGTGAAGACCACGCCAACAGCGGCAGTTGGCCTCATTCTCTGTGAGGAGCCTCTGCATGTAGCGATAACTGCTCGGGCGGCTCGGATGGTTGGACGTCTTTCTGCAGCGGGAAAATGGTCGTGGAGGCCTAGACATACTAGGCTCCCAAACGACATCGCTAAACTGCCAACTCTAAGGATGCGACAGGATAAGATAACCAAAAGGTACAGCTTCGACCAACTCTTCCGGACATGTATCCCAGAAAGGGAGGCGTGGAAGAAAGAGGGGGGGGCTTCCTACAAGGGGACATCGTGTTCACGGATGGCTCCAAGTCGGAAGGTTGGGCGGGAGCTGGTCTGTATGACAGCGCAGGAAAAAGAGGTTGGACGAACCCACTGGGACAGTATCCTCCGATACGCTGAACTCCTGCTAGGCGAACATAAAAAGGGCGGGTGCATTTGCATCTGCTCGGACAGCCAAGAGGCAATTAGGGCGGTTGGGAAACCAGAAATCACATCGATTCTGGTGTGGGAGTGCAAAAAGGCCCTCAACCAACTGTCAGAAAATAATAGGGTGGCCCTAATATGGGTTCCTGGTCATTCAGGGATCAAGAGCAACGAAAAAGCAGATCAACTGGCTAAAAGGTGAGCAGCAGGCAGACCGATCAGCCCAGAACCCTTTCTGGGTGTGGCACCCTGCTGTACCAGGCTGGAGATCAAGGAATGGGTGGTGCATCAGCACAACAAATACTGGGCTCAGGTAAGGGATGTAGGCAGGCTAGGGCCATCCTTGGCAATCGCCGCAGGATAGACCTGGCTCGCACCATCCTGGGCTGGCCCAAGAAAGATGTAAGGATAATGGTGCAGTTGCTTACAGGGCACAGCCATTTGATGTACCATAAGTACAAGATGGCAACCAGCCCTACTTGTCGACAATGTGGCAGGAACGTTGAGATGTCCCTACACGTCCTAGGTCTATGCCCGGCATTTGCTAGGCTCAGACAGCAAACCCATGGAGCAGCTATGCTGGAACCAGAGGAGATTAGGGCGCTGCAGGCTAGCGACATTCTAGGCTTCTTCAAGAGGACTAGTTTGGGCGGCTAGGCAGCGTCTAGGGGATAGGGTATGGGCACAATGGGCTTAAAGCCTGAGCGCCTGTAGGGCCCCACGGGGGTGGGGCTTCTCGCCCGAAGTATCTAACAAACTAATATCTATGAGATAGAGAAGAGCGGATCTTATGAAAAGATTAAAGAGTAGAACCAAATTAGTGCAAGAAATTAAAAAAATAAAAAGACGCACTAAACAAGGAATATGATAAGTTAGAGACAAAATGGGCCTGATAGAGGTAGGTTAGTGATTTTACTGAGGAAGAGATTGAAAGGGATAAAGATGGACAGACGAGAAATAAATGAGGAGATTAACGATATAAGTTATAGATTTAACAAAGAGATTGAGAAGGATAGAGTTAGATAAATAAGGGATAGATTGGGATAGAACTCGTTTGGATGAATGATTCTGGTTTTTAGAACAAAACTCCTAAATCCTTCGTTAGCTCAGTGGACTAAACATTGGACAGCGAACTCTATGCGCGTAGGCTCGCGTCCCCATAGATATAAATTTTTCAGTGTTACATGTGTTAGCAGTAAGATTAGAATAATATTTATGTACAAAATATTGTATTTAACCTTTACTTGCCACACCTTATTCGCGGAGTAAAACGCTTGCCAAAGTGGGATGTCGGCAACTCCACCTATAAAAACTGTAAAAAAAATTAACTATTGGATATTTTTCTTTTACAATTGGTTTGTCTCGAATTATTGACAAATATTGATTTAAAGCGATTTCCTTGACGTTTCGGTACTTTAAATTAAGAAAAAAAAAAGCCTGGGGTGTAATCCACCCCGGTGTTGCAAGCAAGGGTTAAAATATTATTATGCATGTTCAAAATTTGAAAATTAATAAATTTAAAACTAAGGATAGAAAAGGATTGAAAATGCGAGGTAGAAAAATATTCAAATTTTTTTTGGAAGAGATAGACTGAAAGATAGAAAAAGATAGAGAAAATGGATAGAAATTTTTTGGGATGGATAGAAAGAGATAGGAAAAGATAGAGCCTAGTGAAAACGATGGATAGAGTTTATTTAAATTCCATTGTATTCAGTTGAATTTAGATGAACCTTATAATGTATTGTACTCAGAAAAGTTTCCTTTAGAGGATAAAGGAATACTTTTATGGTTAAAGAGAAATTGTTTTAGAATTAGATTATAAGATAGATATGTACATTAACGGTTAAAGTGTGAATCCTTTAACCAAGAATCGTTTCAACGATAAACGATTCTACTTTAACGTACATAGGAGGTGCAGTTTTTAAGATCCGTGTGTATGCATGAGTTAAATCGCATCACCGCGCTTTGAAAAATACATACTTTTATTGTTAAACTAGATCATTTAAGAGTAAAACGATTCTGCTTGTAAAATATCCTACTAATTTTTAGGTGCTAATGACTGTATCCCTCGAGAATTTGGGAAAGGCAGTATCGTCTGCGTTTGTAACGCTACCTATTGCGATTCAACGCCCGAAACTATTCCAGACTCTGGGTCCTATCTTTGGTATGTTTCTTCAAAAGCCGGCCAAAGAATGGACTTGAAAATAGGCAGGATTGGTAACGCTACAAGAGAATCTATAAGATTGACTTTAAATCCTAAAAAACGATATCAGACGATACAAGGTTTTGGCGGAGCGTTCACAGACTCAGCGGGAATCAATATTAAAAACCTCAGCGAGTCTTCTCAACAAAAATTACTAGAGTACATATTTAATTAATTACTTTTTTCATTAATCACGAATATTTTGTTAATTTTTTATTATGCAATTGATTTTTTTTAGAACTTATTTCACCAAAGATGGCAGCAGATATAACTTCGGTCGTGTTCCAATTGGAGGAACTGATTTCTCCACGAGATTTTACACCTATGATGATGTTCAGAATGACACCCTTTTAAAACACTTCAGTCTTGCGCCAGAAGATATCAATTTTAAGATTCCGCTATTACAGAAAGCTCTTCAAATGAATCCGGATCTTAAATTTTTTTCAGCGGTTTGGACACCACCAACCTGGATGAAAACTAATAACAATAACAACGGATATGGTGGGTTCTGAATCCTTATTAGTTTTAGATTATAGAAGGCGTTCTTTTGAAAAAGATTATCATTATAATCAAGTTATCATTGAATTCTGGTTAAAACAGTATTTACACAAAAGAATGCAATTCTCTATTATCAATAATAGCAAACTTCCACGTACATATCCGGACAGCACTTTTGTCTCATAGGTTCTCGCTGATTGCAAGTTTTTTTTTTATACAAATGCATATTTATTGCATTTTCAAATAATAATTAATAAAATTATTTTTAATAAAAATCTTGTTTCTTAATTTATTTTATCCCTCGTTTAGAAAATCGAATATTTTATTGAAATTCTTTCTTTTGTAATATTTTCTTGTATTTATATTTTTAGATAAATGATTTTATGAAATGAGTCACTGAACTCTCTGATATTTCGTATTTAACAATGAATTTTTTGTTTGAAACAGTTTGTTCCTAATTTACGTAAAAAATATAAATTCTAAAAAATGTTGAGGAGGAAACAATTTTAATAAAATACACGATTTTCTTATCGAGAGATAATAAAAATATAAAAACTATTATTTTTATTTAAAATATTTATGAAATATTCTCTAAGACTGTTGGAGCGTTTTGAAAAAAAAAAAAAAAAAATTTCATGTAGAATCAGTCAAAGTCCCACCTCACGATTTACTTTAGATGACAAAGCAAATATACATTATTGTTTGACAGGTCCTTCCATCGAGATCGGTTTCTCGTTGGCAAAAAGGAGGGCTAGTGTCTGATTTTTAGCAAAAACTGATATTTTTGTTTAAATAGGAGATTTGAGATATGAGAACCCTAGTAAAAATATACACGTATAATTATACGTAGATTTCTACGTATCGATTTCGGACAATTTACACGTACATTAGTACGTATAAATATACGTGTATTTATACATGTAGAGTTTCACGTAGATTTGCACGTATAAATCTACGTGCATT